>JASANE010002845.1:0-88951 GCA_030248225.1 Trileptium ribeirensis
TATTGATTTTATTCATGGTTGTGATGGTGATGGTATTGGATGGAAAATACGTTTTATCGACTCAATTCAATTCCTTCCATCATCATTACAAACACTGGTAGAAAATTTGAAGAAAAGCGGTCGTATACAGCGTTTACCAGATAATTCATTTGATCAGTTTTTGCAAAGTCAATATCCATAGAATCTTCAAAGAGATCGCGAGACATTATGAAATGTTAATCAGAGATCCAATGTTGTCGAAGTTAATATTTACGCTTACGTGCGTGAACAGCGTGGGTGTAGACGTATGCAGTTATTACGCTATTATTTTCGACTATTACGCATAAAATATGACCAGCTTCATTATTAAAACCTCTGAAACCAATTGTTCTATTAAACATTTTAAAATGTTCCGTTCGTCGATCAATGCGAAAAAAGATATCATCGCTAAAGAAAACAGCTTCCTGAATAATATCTTTGTAATCCGACGTTAAAATATATTTACCAGGAAGTCCATTACCAGTATGCCCACGTATAAAATGCTTACTAATTTGCAAATTCATCAAACTTTACTCTAAAACCAACCGTAATGAAGATAACTTTTGCAGCAAACGAAATAAGTACCAAACACTACCAAGTTAAAATGCAGACTGATCTCAAACTTAAAATGTAGCTCCTTTTATACCCCTCGAATCCTTCTACCGGAAGGATTCGAATCATCAGAATCCTTCAACTCGAAGGATTCAAATCATACGTAAAGTCTTATGTATTTGAACTTGCAACATATAAACGTATGATATATAACTTTATATAGATATACATATACAATGTATTATGTAATGATATATACACTATGAATTTTTTAAATCCTTAAACTCAAAAGATTCAAATCATACACAAAGTCCTATGTATTTGCACTTGCAATAAATAAAGCGTATGATGTATAATAAATTTATACATAATACATATACAATGTATTGTATAATGATATGTACACTATGAATCCTTTAAATCCTTAAACTCGAAGGATTCAAATCATACATAAAGTCCTATGTATTTACACTTGCAATATATAAAGCGTATGATATATAATAAATTTATATATAATACATATACAATGTATTATATAATGATATGTACACTATGAATCCTTTAAATCCTTAAACTCGAAGGATTCAAATCATACACAAAGTCTTATGTATTTACAGTTGTTAAGTGTATTATATATGATATATACACTGTGAATCATTCAAATCCTTACACTCAAAGGATTCAAAGCCTTGATATGAATCATTCAACAGGAAGGATCGAGCCCTTTGACAAAACGTTATGTATGGATAAAAAGCAAATAAATATGATATATGCGTACACTAAATACTGTATAACATGTGCACGTACAAAATGTTTGGTGAACGTAAACCAATTAAATGAAAATTATCTAATTTCCTGAAAACCGAAGACAAATTTTTGCAGTAAACAAAACTTTAGCAAACGAAACTAGCACCAAGCACCACAATGTCGAAATGCAGACTGAGTTCAAACTGAAAATGCAGCTCCTTTTATACCCTTTGAATGCTTTGAGTGGAAGGATTTGAATCATTTGAAGCCTTTGAGAGGAAGGATTTGAATCATATCGTTTATATCTTTGTTGGCATATTATACGTCAGTTATTACAAGTAGTTTTAAGAGAGTCTACCAAATGTGACGTTTTATTTGAAAGCATTTATAATACAATGTATAATGTAATGAGTGTCGTAGGTATCAGATTATTTGGATCCTTTCATGCGAAGGATTTGAATCATTTGAATCCTTTAAGTGGAAGGATTTGAATACTTCTCTTCTAATACTTCTTTCGTATTTATGCGTTAATGTTTTATATTTAAGCAATCACACATCAAAAAAGAGCTGCTCGTGCTTGTCTACAGACTCAACATCTGCGCTAATGCGTCATTCACACGTTTTGCTTTTAGTGCACCTAACAAAGAAACAATATTGTTGTCGCTATATCAATAGCTTGCTCAATGCCATTGTAGCGACGATAGAATCTAACATAAGTGCAGCTACAATAGTTTTCTCGTAGCATGTTAGCAACATTACCAGTTACGGATATAGTTAACTGCAATATAATGCTATCTTCTATTGCATTAACGATAAAAATTTGTAGCTATTGTAACGACAATAGCATTTATAAATTTATATCGTGTTTCTGTTCACAAATATTAATGCGATTGCTATAAAAATTTGGCCTATTGGTTCAACAATAAACATAGGTTATTATTTGTACCTGGCTTATTCAATATTTAAACGAAACCTTTATATGGTTGGCCCAGGTAACCCTGAGGGGCAATACGTTATATCGTTAGAAAGAAGCGCAGAACTGGGGTTCGGCTACTTAGGGTTAGTGTAAGTCTTATATATGAGCATAAGCTTAGTATACCGAGACACCGGGTATCGGTCTACCTACAGGGTACCCTACACTAATTTTGACTGTTCTCGTAAGCTGCTGCTTCCTTCGATATTTGTTGTATATGCGACTATCACGCTTCTTTTCATATTTGATGTATATGCGACTTTTAAATTATGCGGCTTTCGCAATGTAGTGTCCCCACTGTTTGTAACTTTTAATCCCCTGTAGCGGTCCCTCTTCTGTACAAACGGCCACAGCCATAACCATACCGTATAGCAAAATCTGAGTACAGTTCAGCTTGGCTCGGCATATCGTGATACTATGTCGAAAGATGAGTTGCGTAGGTAGCATAGTCAAGCAAATTATAGAGTGATGTTATGACCCTGAGCTGGACTGTCTGGTTCTCACAATTTGTTCTCGAAGCTTGGATTGTCACAGCCTGAACCTAACATAACATTCAACAATTTCTCCTATCGAATATGTTTCTACCATGGCCAAATCGATCTTTGCATAATGCTCGACAGGCTATGCTCAAAAACTAGTGGTATGAGCTCTGAGCCGTGAGCAGGTGCGGATACCCACCGACGGGGCCGGGTACCGGCTCAGGTCTTGTGCCCGCGGGTAGTAGACACCCGTAACGTGGATGATCACGCATTTTCAGCAGCTAGCGCTAATCGTGAAACCATGAAACATAAAGTGATGTTATGACCCTGAACTGGGCTACGTGGCTCTCAGAATTTTTCTCGAGGCTTGGATTGACACATCTTGAACTGAACATAGCATTCAACGATTTATTCAATTTATAAATGCTATTGTCGTTACAATAGCTACCAAATTTTTATCGTTAATGCAATAGAAGCCAGCATTATATTGCAGTTAAATATATCCGTAACTGCTAATGTTGCTAACATACTACGAGAAAACTATTGTCGCTGCATTTATGTTAGATTCTGTCGACGCTACATTGGCATTGAGCAAGCTATTAATATTGCAACAACAATATTGTTTCTTTGTTAGGTGCACTAAATGCAAACGTTATTGCAACAACAATATTTATGGGCAACGCTATTGTTGGAACCAAAATAGAAAAGCTTTACACTCTGCAATAACATAACGAAAATATATCGTCTTTGCAATAGCTTACGGTGTGCTTTTCGTGCACGCAGATCTCTGTGAACGACGCATAACTGATCTTCAATATCTACTGTTGTCACCATCGTCATTGGCTTAGAAACAACAATGTAAAGACTGGTTTATTACAATCTTGTTTCAGTTGGTGTATTACAATCTTGTTTCAGTATATTTATATTTGTGTCAGACATCACGTATATATGTTTATTTACGTTGCATTATGAATATGTATTAAGCATTTGAATCCTTCGGCTGAAAGGATTTGAATCCTCTGAGTGGAAGGATTTGAATCCTTTGAGTGGAAGGATTTGAATCCTTTGAGTGGAAGGATTTGAATCCTTTGGGTGGAAGAATTTGAATCCTTTGAGTTGAAGGATTCGAATCCTGTCATATATTCACCATTCATATATATTTAACTCAGACTTACCTTAGACCATTGATCGTCTTCCTAGCATAGAACCACAGCAGTCCTCCACCTCCACCTGGCTTAGAACCGCTGGATTTGAATCCTTAGGATTTGAATCCTTTGAATCCTTAGGATTTGAATCCTTAGGATTTGAATCCTTTGAATCCTTAGGATATGAATCCTTAGGATTTGAATCCTTTGAATCCTTAGGATTTGAATCCTTCGACTGAAAGGATTTGAATCCTTAATATATATTGCTCCTATACAATGTACCACCACCACCACCGCCACCACCACCACCACCACCTGGCTTAGAACCCCCATTTTTCATCTACTGATTTAACAAACCTGAATGAGAGACTCGTAGAAAAGAATGGCACAATCTGTTTTAATAACTTTTGAAGCGATACTTCAAAAAGTACTACACGTAATAATGTCACAGCCCGAATTTTATGAAATTGCGCATCGAAATTTGTAGGGCATGGAGGGAATGGACGACCGGATACCGGTGGAGTGTGACTTCCATATAAAATGATATAAGTGTGTAATATTATTGCCGTCATTATGAAATAAACAATTGTATTTCGTTTGTGTTGAGCTTGTAAGGTCACACTCCACGACCCGAAGGTGCCCGAAATGACTTTGGCACCGTGCACGAGATACAGAGGAGGATAACGGTTAAGGGTGTCCAGTCGATCCTCGTGGACATAAACTGTTCAATGTATTTTGGTGGTAACGAATTGTTCAATGTATTACGTTGTTATAGGGAACGGGTGTGCATTCGGAGGGGCCAGGGACCAACGGATATTACAGGAATTTTTGGTGGTACGAAAAAATGGTCGCCCTGAGCCTGATCCCAGCGCCCACTCCGAGTGATTATTATCATTTGCCGCATACCTGTTGGGCGTATAATATCTACATATATATATAGGTAGGGTTGAAGAATGCCAAGACGAGTCCAGAGTTTTTATACGCAGGCCGATCATGTTTAAGTAACCAAAATTCTCGGTCTCGGGGAACTGATATTCGGGACATAAAATTTCTAAGACATTATTTTCGGGTACAACACTAAAAATTCAAGCTTCGGGTTTTCTACTAAACTTCGGGGAACGGGGGCGATGCAACCATATTAAGGACTCCCTGTAGGTGTGCCAAATTGCCCAGGCGGGTCAAAAAATTTGGTTCCCCTAAGTACTTACGGATCCCCGAACAGGCGCTTAAGCTGCCAAATTTCCAAGCCTAAAATGACACATAAAATAATTACAATTTCCTTATTTTTGACCCCGGTACACTTATTGGGTCCCATCCTAACTGGTTGGTCGAAAACCGGAGCCGCCCCCCACGGGTTCGCTCAGGAGCCCCTAAACTAAAAGGGGGCACCAAAATCTTGGGTTTCTTGCGTCTAAATCGGCATCTAACGGGCATCCTATGGGAGATACGACAAATTTAGAAATTTCATCAGCAGCCGGTCTGCCAGCGCAAGATTCCGGTCTTGCCCCCTCCCCACCGTCAAATTTTTTTAGATCTCGTGATATCGGCAAAAATGTGCCGATATCCCTATGAGTAAACTGCGCCTTGAGCGCAGTTATATTTCGCTTTAAAATTTTCCTCGCGCTGACCAACGCGAGGTTTATGTTGTTTACGTGCCTTATTGGCACGTCTCGGGCACTGCCTACACAAAATATAAAAGTTTTCGCCTGTGCCGCTCTAAGCTGTTGCTGTCTACGTGTTCGTCCGCAGTCGTTTACAGTTTCGCCTGCAGGGGCCTTACTAGGAATATGGTCATATACGTATTATGTTATTTTGCTTTTGATTATGCTGTTTTATTTAAGGCTTTTTCGTTGGATGACAACGATTTTAGGAGTGCAAAATAGGGAACAAAGAGTCAACGCAAAAGGAAAGGTGGGTAGGTACACATTTTAAAAGAAGGCCACTGTTCTAGCAGCCGGACCAGTCAAGACCACTAGTTACAGAAATGGGCTGGGTTTTTCTGCGGTTGTCGCCAGTTTGGGGGTTTTAAATTTGGCTTTTATTTTTAGTTTTATTTTTCCTGGTGGGCTGTTCGACATGCAGACGTGTGGAAGAGGCCCGGCCGGGGGTTTTCACAGGGATTTGAGTTTCTCGCTTACGCCTATTACCAGGGGCAACCCTTGGGGGTGCTGAGGTGTCCGTTGAATGCCCCGCGCTCCTGCAAGTGCCGTGCCCGCGCTTCTGAGATTAAAATAAGTAAAACAAGCTATGGCAAAATTACAATAAAAAGGGGATGCCTCCATGCTCGACAGGTTCCCCGCTCCCGGGGCCAAGTTGCGTGTTCCGGCCCTGGGAGTGTATGCGAATTTCTAGTTGGGTGATGCTGATAGGGGAGTTTACATGATTAACGTGGAGTTGAGCCGATCAGGGCAAATTTTAGGTAACCTAAGACAAGGAGCTAACCCGAGGGCAGCCTCAATTATGGTCGTCGATTGTAACGCCATAATTTTAAGCCATCGGTTTCGTTCCCCAGCTAAGAGTCTCGTCGACTCGGATGAGCTAGCACGGCTCGCCAAGGAGTCGCTGGAGGCCTGGTGTCTCGCAGTACAAGTACGGCCTTGCGTGTGAAAGTGGTAAAATGGGATCTTCTTTCACCGGTGGTCGAAGAGTTTCAGTAAACCGTGAAAATCGGCCCGATCGTCTAACGTCTGGCGGATCTTGGAGTGCGGCTGGGTTCAGTTTGTACAGGTCCTATTGGTTTTGAGGCAGGAAAGAGTGTGCAGGACAAGCAGTGTATAAAGGAGTGGACGTGATCTTTTATCGGGGACCCGGCCACGTAGGAAATTTTAATTCAAGAACACGGCTCTCGCCGATAAATATTTCGCCTGCTGTTTGTTGCGTTTAGCGTACGCTATGGGTTGCGGATAACCGATGACGTCCAAGCACCCTATAAGTAACTACGCATTAGAATCCCAAGACCAAGGCTTAAGTAACAAATTTAGGCTGAGGGTTCCGCATTTCTAAAAGAGCCCAAGTAGAGTTCACAAGATACAATTTCGTCATCCCAATTGGATTTGTTAACTATTAAAATTCGTTGCTAACTATTAAAATTTCTGGTCGAAGGTTCCGTTAACTATTAAAATTCGTTGCTAACTATACAAATTTCGGGTCGACGGTTCCGTTAACTATTAAAATTCGTTGCTAACTATTAAAATTTCGGGTCGATGGTTCCGTGTTTCTAAAAGAACATGATTGGAGTTCGGGGATCGCTTTTCCGTCACACAAGGAGTTTGAAAGTAAATGGCTAGTTCGCATCACGTTTAAACTTCTTATGTATACAGACTCGGGGATAAGGGGCTCCGTGCGTAGCGCCCGGAATTCATAATATATCGTGTTGTACATAATCTTACATTTGAGTGTACCTGATTGGTAATATTGTATGGTGCGCCGAAGTAAAACAAAGAGGAAAAGTAAACAGTTGGCGTGTGTATTCATTCCAGGCGAATTGGACTTGACTAGGTTTAAGCGTGCGCTGTTTTAGAGATATGTACGGATCTCCCCTAAATTATGTATAGCGCTGTCCGGTTTATATTCTCAGTCCGTCTCCCGCACGCTACCTTCCGGCTACCCTCCAAAAACGCTCACGACCGCCGTTCTGCGTTACTGCCGTCCCATCCCCGCTCACCATTCAAAACTTTATTTCGATTTTAGGGTACGTCCCGAATATAGCCGTACTCCAGTCAAATGAATTGACACTGCTATGTTAAATTAGGCCCATTCCCAACGCCACGCCCCCACTGGACTCCCACGCGTTCGCAGTCCTCCAAGCGTCGTTTCAGCAACCAGTTTTGGTGCATAGGTCTCAAAGTTGCCTGGTTCAAACCTTCACCGCGCTACCTTTATAACTTTCAAATACTGTGGATCGGCTGGGCCCCCAATCTAACCAAGGTAACGAAATCCCATTACTTCTTACCAGGGGCCCAATTGTTTTAGGACAGTCACGCGGCTCATTAAACACCCCTTCGGAAATGGACCTTACCATTTAGGGAGCTTTCTAAGGGTCTTGGTTTTTAAGACCCGATAATCTAAATCGAGCGAATGACGGGTCAGCCTCATTACCTGTGAGCAGGCCTAGGGGATGACCCTCCCTCAGGGGGACCTCCATACCATTATATACGTGGGCCAACATGGAGATCAGGCCGAACACCCTGGTAAACCTGCCGGCAGCCTGCTAAGCTAAGCGGTTCCTTTCGGTCAGACTAGGATCCACCGGGAGACGTGTAAGCCGGGGTTGTCCGGGCACCACAGTGAAAATTGAGGGTGGTTCAGCTGGGATCCCTTAGGCCAGAACTGGTCCTAATACAAAAATATGTTTAAAGTTAATCGCAAATTGTTAGCCAGATGGGTTTTCGGGTAAGTTTTAAGTGGAACTATTGTTACAGCGAATGTAAGAGGTTGGTCAATTTGTTATATGATGCTGAAGCAAAAAAAATTTGCTTCACTCAGTGGTATGCTCTAATGGTAACTTATCTTCGTGCGGTCACACACAAAATGTTGCAAGTCTCGTGACTCATACGTGACACAGTCCAACAACACTGTACCAAGTGTAATCGGTGGTGAACTTATCGATAAATTAGCGAGTATTTATAATCAAAGTGACGTAAATGCGAACATTTACTACAAAAAACCGAAAGTTGACATACGATGCTTAAAATAGTATTAAAGAACGGCTTGTTGTAACGAATAACCTTACGCTTGTACGTAAAAATAAGCCTCTCTGCCTCTGGTGTTCACGGAGAGCAAAAATTTGATCTCAAGTCCGCTAAAACCTCAGTTATTTGAAAATTATTTAATATTTGTACGTGTTATGTTTGTTAAATTAATGGAACACAGTATCATTATTCTTATGTCTGCAACTATTTACGTATGTGTGTCGGTATGCGGTGCTTTTGTGCGTCCGGGTTTATTCTGCATGTGTTTAGGGATTGTAGTCAAGGCAGTGTAATTAATGATTTTCTCTGTGGTAAAAGGTATGACTTTACATTTCTTCGTACACAAAACAAGTATTGCAAAGAACGACATGCATGAAGAACAATGTCAAGGCCTGGTTGTGCTTATTATCTTTATTGGTCGTAAAGGAAACTACGGACAAATATGGAATACATAAACACAATTTTGGATTCAGGTGATTTGATATTTGAAATCCCGCCGCTAACGCTCAAATGTTCACAGCGTTCGCCAAAAAATTTTGGCGATGTGCAGGAAGCGTCAGGGCATCTATATAATTAATTTTGTAAAACAGATAAGATGAAAAATTTTATAATCTAGGCTATGCCATACTTATTTACTAAATATGCCGAACTACAATTATTAGATTTGATGAGAAAATTGAAATAACTTTGGTCAGCCCCTTCCTATGAGATATTACTTTAAGTGTTCCTATTTAAATAAACTGTAATGTGGGTTGATTGTACGTGTTATATTGATTCAAAATCGTTATTTAATTTTCTTTAAAATTCTAGGTTTAATTGAACCAAAGTTTAAAATATTAATATGAGGCATTGATTGGATATAACTTTAGGGTGCTTTTTAGTGCTGTAATAGCATCTAAGTTAACTATAAGGCGCAGATTGGCAGTGTCGTGTTATCAGGTGCTGTGACTATCAAAAATGATCATAGCGTTCTATGATGTACGAATTCGCGCACATTTGTCACGTTTGTAATTCGTTAAACCTACGGCTTAGACTCAACATTAGCCTTAGATTAAGAATAAGGAGTTAGTCAATTAATAATCACATGTTAGCTTCACCGAGCGACTTCAGCCGAAACCGTAAAGTAAAAATTTAAAACTATGAGAAATATCACATTAAAAATATATTAGAAATTTCACTACATAGCTAGAAATAATACTTTTTAGCATTTGTGGAGGTTGTCTGTCTGCTCTATAGGTACAAAAGAGTTTTCCGGCCCAAACCCTTTTAACCAACCAAAAGTAACCCAAAACCCTTTCCAAGTTAAAAATCTAGTTTTCATCAATTACCAATTTCGTTTTCATATGCTCTCTATTCCACAAACTTCCAAATCTTAAATTTTCTTAGTTTTGGTTTTTCGTGCTAATTTGCATAATTAACACTAATTGTTTTAGTTAGCTAACATATTATTAGCTTTAGTTTTGGATTGTTGTAGAGTTTTCAGGTTGCGTAAAGAATTACGCATTCGTTTTGTTACCAAGCGGGTTGCGGTTCTGCTTAGCGTAAAGAATTACGCTAGTTCATTTATTTTTAATTTAATTCGAAATGGGTTACATGAGGAAATGGGTTGCAAGCTTGGTTATGACTCTTAGGATTTCCGTACAACGAATTACATGCTCTTGGCTCAGTGACTTTACACATATGTACCCTAACGTTAATTAGTAATAACCTTATTAATATCAAATTCCCAACTAAAATCCTATACTAGTATATATCTGGCGATAACGTATCAGCTAGTATTAGTTAATGATAGTTCAAAATATCGTCCTAGTGTCGAATGAATTGAAGGAGTTTAATTGTTGGGGTAGCTTCGTGAGAATAACCAGGGGCGAGTAATGGGTGCGGATTCGGATACCCCATCGAGTTGTCCTAATTCCTACTCACTACCTGTTGGCCAGCCATCCGGGGCCGGAGGAATTGAGAGAATAACTGGATAGTAGTTGACCACTACTATTCAGTTCTTATAGTGTAGTTCATCAGCCATCCGTTTACGGGTATGCTAATATAACGGCAGTATTTGTGTTATTATAAGGGACTAGGTCCAGGTAATCAAATAATCGTGCAGTTGTCAGTCAGCCATCCGGGGGCGATTGCATCAACCCACAAGAGCTTTCATAAAGTATCAGCTAACCTAACTCTTAATCGGTATCACCGAAGTTAATGCGGTATGCCAACTATCGGGGCGCTATCGACTAAAAATAAGAACTTGTATTAGCGTAAATCTAAGAAATTGCGTTCAGGTACTCAGTTACTCGTGCAGTTGGCAGCCATCCAGGGGCGATTGCATCAACCTCGATCTTGGTGAGTGCAGTTTCAGTAGAATGCCCTTGCGGTAGGCCGACTAACGCTTCGATAACAGATTGTTCGTTTCAAGATGTTTGAGTTGTTCTTCCACAATTACACGATCAATCAGTTTGGAGATGAATGA
Organism: Trileptium ribeirensis; assembly: GCA_030248225.1. Taxonomy (NCBI): domain Eukaryota; kingdom Metazoa; phylum Nematoda; class Enoplea; order Enoplida; family Thoracostomopsidae; genus Trileptium; species Trileptium ribeirensis. Next base: position 11,073 of record JASANE010002845.1, read on the forward strand.
TAAATTAGAAACTGGACGGTAATTGTTCATGTCATCAGCGTTGCAATTATGTTTTTAAGGTGGCGATGCATAACTGTTAAGAGCATGGTATATACATGAGTTGCGCCCATCTTGGAGAATACATACCAAGAGCGGATTGCTTTTGATGTCTATCTGAGGGTAGAAATTTTGCCTAGCTTTTTTATATGCCATTCTTTTGCGAAATTGGTTCATTTATGTGGTTGGTGTGATCAAATCTCTCGTATTTGGGAGATGAAGATAACCAACCTACTCTCAGGTAATAGTAAATATATTTGGCTAAAACTTGATTATTGAATTGGACTTGTAGTTATATTATATTGCGGATTTATGTAAGCATAAATGACTGCTATTGTGGAATTATTACGACCCACAGGACTTGGATCGTCGCACCGAAGCTTGTCAATTTTCCTTCGCAATTATTCATTTTTGATACCGAACAATGTTCTCGTGTCACTAAGACTACAAAATGTCGCACCGAGGTCAACGTCAACTTTCAAAAGTTCGCTGAATCCCGATAACCTTTACCCGAGCACTAGCGGGTCTTCGACTGAAAGTTTGGCAGAGCAGAAAACTAAGGTTATCAATTTTTTTGTTTGTTTTATAACAGTAGTGTAGCTTTTGATCTCTTAAAATTTTAGGAACTAGTTTAACTGCCTTGATTTCCATTACTCTCAACGCTAGCAAGCTTGTTTAACAAAGCTTTTATATATTTTCTTAATTTTTTTGTAGTTTGATTTATGTATATATATGTGTATATAACTTTTCTAATTTTTGGACTAAATCAAACCCAGATAAAAGAATTATGTTATTTCGTTTCGTTACCAAGAATCACGCTGCTATATATTTTAACTGCGTCAATCATCTAATATTTTAAGTTAATGTGAGGAAAGCTGTGCTGTGTAAACGCCACAGCTTCGCTTCACTATAGTTAATTTAATCATCGTATTATATATATGTATTTATTGTTTGTCCAGTGAGTCAAGTGGTTTTCTGATTGTTAACAATATTAGTGGCGCAGCCTATTTTATAAATATCAACAATATAAATGCGAGCAGTAAGCTAACTTTTGCAAAGTTGGGGGGATGATGTTGGTTCCGTGATAGTTTTCGGCGCCCCCTGCACTGCTACCCCGTGAAAAATATGTTTGAAAAGTTGGCTATAACCTGGTTGGGGCTGGCTCAAATTCCCAAACCAGTCTTATCGTTGATTGAACGAATGTGCTGTAATTTATGTTATCCAGTTTGGGGAACCGGTGAGAACCTCATTAACGACGTTTCTGAGGCCATTTGTTAACAATTTTAGAGTTTTCATTTGGAAATATTACATTTTGAAGTTTTTTAGAATTCGGTCGTCTAGTTCAAACCAGTGCCTCCTTGGCAAAGCCCGACGCCCTACAGTTCCGAACCATGTAGCCCTCGGTTTATTTCCGGGTTTATTGTCAGCCAATGTAGAAACCACGTATATTAATAGCGTAGTGACGACATGGCAAATACATCACGATTAGACATTTAGACTGTAGGTAACGGTGTAATAATTTTGCACATGGCCCATGGTAGGACCTTTTGTGTCACCGTATTCTAATTCCTATAAAGCTAGATCAAACCTCTGAGTTGCAACGCAAAATCCTATTAATTTACTCAAACACATAGTTCTACCATTAGTAACTGTTAGTGTTGAGCACATAAGAACATTTGCCTAGCTTCACACCATTTTAAATACATCACGATATTAGCTTTCTTACACCAAAGTACGATGCAAGTTGACAAAGCGCGCCATATTTACCACCCCGGTTTTTAGGTGAATTTTCTGTGCTGGAATTTATCAAGGTAGATATATACTGGTTTCTCAATTCGCTGAAAATTTTTCCTGTCGGTTTTAACTGGGGGCCCCTAGATTGAAATGGGGGGAATATAACAGTTTTGAAAATTTAATATTTTTCAGGGAAAAACGCTAAAATTATTAGTAAATAGAAAGGGTGCAAAAACGTCTTTATTGAAGTTAAAAGCAACTGTTCATCCAATTTTTGCTGAAATTAGTATATAAAATTTTTAATTTTGGAAAGGGGTGTTTGTCGGGTTTTTAAATCATCTGATGGTGTTGTTACGCTGGGAGCCAAAACATTTGCCAGCGAATCCCAACGGGGAGGCGGTTTTTTGCCAGGGAGCACTGAAAAATGCCAGGACCCCACCTTGGAGAAGCCGGATATATCTATCTAGAAGTAAAATGCGATAGTGCTACTATTATCCGAGATAGAAAGTTATGCATGAAGATCTTGGTATAAACCTTAAACGGCGAGATACTTTGGCAAAATGGCTCTGTTATTCTGCTAGTTAGATACTATTCTTTCGACGGTCAGTCGTTTATAAAAAGCATCAAAAAGAGAAATCGAAACATCGTTTTCTCATATGTTCAAACAGACGACAATTTCAGAAATTTATAAATCACAACTTTCAAGAATTATATAAAACTACTGGAATATTTTTACGTAGTAACCCATATTATAATAACTTGCCAGATATCACGCGTAATTGCTTTTACCGTATTCAGCGTTTATGAAAACCTATAGACCCAATCCAGTTTTTTAGGTACGTACGTCTTGATTAATCAAATGACAAAACTTTACCAGTTATATTGCCAACTGTTAGGGTTTTTAGCTTTCTGCAACATTTCACTGGACTAGGAAATTTGCGTGTTTAAAGAGTTTAATAACAATATAACTCCATTGTCCATCTCCAATAAATCGTCAATATTTAACTTTTTGGGCATAGTTAAACTGCGGCTCTTAGCACAAAACGTCTTGTTTCAAAAAATATTCACTTAGGTGTCCATATCTATAGCGACTGTAGGGTGGGCTACCCCTAAGGGTTGGAAAGCATGCGGAATTTTTGGAAAAATAGCAAAACTGCGGTAAATTGGTACAAATTGACAAAACTTTGCCAAAATTAGTCAAAATATTATAAGCTTCTAAAAATTGCCGCATTGAACTCCCCGATACCGGGTCCACCAACCCCACCTGCTGAACCGAAGGATGAAGGACACCTAAGATATAAGCCATATTTACCCCAGTTTTAGACATGCCTCTTCATTATCAGCATAATTGCAAAATTTTTAAGCGAAAAAGGGTACATTATCAGAAAAAAATTATGTGTTATGGAAAAAGGTTTGGTTACCCCCGTCGGGACCGCGTACCTATCTTTCTTGCAAGCAATATTGTAATTCTCGAAGAGACGATTCTACATCGTTCAGTCCCCCTGGCAAGGGTTGGATCTAAAGTTATGGGGAATCCTAGAAGACCAACATGAAAACCCTTTCAAATATGTCGGTTGTGTGAGAATTTAGGCAAGAAAATTTAGGAGCATCGTAAAACAAAAGTAAATGCACAATTAGGTTTTATTACGGTCGAATAAAAATTCGCTAAAGTTTATCATCTAATGTTGACTTATGGATGACGCAGACAGAGAAACACGATTGTTTGCACAAATAACCTCTGTTAAAGGGAACTCCGTTACGGTTATGTGTATAATTCTGCAGTGAATACTGTCGAACGAAATTTAGCGCATTGTATATATTGGTTGTTACAGAGTTCTGACGCTAACAATGCTGAAACATTCACTGGGCACATACCGATGGGTGAGTTTTTTGGCGTTTTCGTGTACATCATATAGTGATTGTTTGTTTTATGTCGTGAAACGCGTTATAACGTAATCACGAGCTAGTGATCGAAAACAGTTATTTTTTTGTCATTGAAAGGAGTCGCTATACCAGGTTATTTTGTCATAAATAAGCGTGATGCGAATCTCACTTAAGTTTTTTCTTTAAAATGTATATATATCGTAATGGTTACTAGTTTGTGTCGTGCCCCATGTAAGGTAGTAGCAATTGCTAACACCTCTAAACTTATTTGGTACAAGATACGGTTGGTTATTTTTAGCTCGGTCTTGTAAGTGGTTCCGATAAGTATTTCCACAATAATTTGGTTCCAAATTACCAATATAATATGTTATAGACATGTATAATAATTGTGTTTATACAAGCAAGATCAAGTGAGCACTGTAAGCTTAAACTGAAAAGCTTTGAGAGAATAACCTAAAGGAAAATATACGTTAGGAGTGCTGTCATTCCATGGAGTGACCCTCACTTAAAATTAAAATTCTATTGTACTATTCTTGAAATATATTGCTATAGAATATTTCTACATTTTAGTGCAACATGTGATCGCATTTATGAAAGTAAAGTTTGAATCATACTTTTGTGTTATGGCAAAAGTACTAATTTATTATATCTTAGTGTGTTTTTAGACAAATTGAAGGTATCGTATTCAAGAAGTTCCGCACCTGGTGGGCAACACGTTAATAGAAGTATGCCATTTTCCTTTTGTCAGTATGTGGTAGAGATCTTGGAGAACATTTTTTTGCATTTTGTCTTCGCTTTAGTTTGAATTTCGATTATTTTGTGCCTGATAGCAAAAAGCCATTTCCGCCTATCTCTAGCATAAGACAATATTGTTGACAGTAGCAATGTTTTAGAAATAGTTTCAATTAAACGCCCGTATCATTTTGTAAATCATATTGACAAATACAAAAAGTACGTCAGAAATTACTGTCACATTTCGAGCGATCAGCGGTCATTCCTGCCGGGTGTTAAACTTGCGTTCTTATAACTAAAGCTTTGCGAGGAACTTTCATTCGTTACTATACCCGTTTTGTATGTCGTATTGACAAATACAAAGTACGTCAGAAATATCTATCACATTTCGAGCGATCAACGGTCATTCCTGACGGGTGTTACACTTGCGTTCCTACAACTAAAGCTTTGCGAGAAATTTTCATTCGTTACTATATATATTCGTTTTGTATGTCGTATTGACAAATACAAAGTACATCAGAAATGACTATCACATTTCGAGCGATCAGCGATCATTCCTGACGGGTGTTACACTTGCGTTCCTATAACAAAACCTTTGTTTCATTCGTTACTATGTTCGTTTTGTATGCCGTATTGACAAATACAAGGTACGTCAGAAATGACTATCACATTTCGAGCGATCAGCGATCATTCCTGACGGGTGTTACACTTGCGTTCCTGTAACTAAACCTTTGTTTCATTCGTCACTATATTCGTTTTGTATGCCGTATTGACAAATACAAAGTACGTCAGAAATGACTATCACATTTCGAGCGATCAACGATCATTCCTGACGGTTGTTACGCTTGCGTTCCTATCACTAAAGCTTTGCGAGGAACTTTCATTCGTTACTATACCCGTTTTGTATGTCGTATTGACAAATACAAAGTACGTCAGAAATATCTATCACATTTCGAGCGATCAACGGTCATTCCTGACGGGTGTTACACTTGCGTTCCTACAACTAAAGCTTTGCGAGAAACTTTCATTCGTTACTATATATATTCGTTTTGTATGTCGTATTGACAAATACAAAGTACATCACAAATGACTATCACATTTCGAGCGATCAGCGATCATTCCTGACGGGTGTTACACTTGCGTTCCTATAACTAAACCTTTGTTTCATTCGTTACTATGTTCGTTTTGTATGCCGTATTGACAAATACAAAGTACGTCAGAAACGACTATCACATTTCGAGCGATCAGCGATCATTCCTGACGGGTGTTACACTTGCGTTCCTATAACTAAACCTTTGTTTCATTCGTTACTATACCCGTTTTGTATGTCTTATTGACAAATACAAAGTACTTCAGAAATGACTATCACATTTTGAGCGATGAGTGGTCATTCCTGACGTGTGTTAATAAGAATTAGTACCTAGCTAGAATAACGTAAAGTGTGGTTGAGCTAATTTGAAATAATTTATGTGAAAGCAATATTGTGAAAACCATTGTATGCTGAGATGATCGCTGAAGTAAATTGTCTGCTTATTATAAATAAAATCTTGCTCTCGTTAGTAGTTGGCTGCCGTACCGCTTCACGGTTGAAATAGAGTGTAGAATGTGTAAATGTATAATAGGATGTAGTTTATTGGGAACATTCGTACAGTGAAAAAGTATACGAATAATATACTTTCTTATTGTAAATGAATCATAGTCACGGTCAGAAATAAGTGCAAAATAATCAGTCGAAATTTCTGTCGATTTGGATTTTAGGGCAATTAGATAAATTTAAAATTATAAAATTCGATTAAACGAATTTCGATCGTTTTCGATTGCAGTTATTTTTAGGCCAGGACAGAACTTATATTATTGACTACGCACGGAATCACTGACATGGAAGTAGTAACTTCGATCATTTTGCAATATATAACTGTATTTATGTAAATTTTAGTCAACTCCCGAGCTGCAATTTCGTTTGATGCTGTCAATGCCGACTGGATGCCCGAATTGATTAGGGACAGATTTGTTGCAAAGGTTAAAAAACATTGGTAGTAGGAAAATAGCACCACCAATAAGCGGTAGTTACTATTTTGATGTTGTTTGTATCATTTCAAGAATACATTAGTTTGATTATCGTCGAAATTAGAAGTTTATTTGAACCCAGCACGTTTGCGAGCATACACCGGATAATCTTTGTTGTCATTCCTTTTTCAGTGGTTGAAAGGGTACAGATTTTTAATGAATAATTTGCTAAATCATTCAGTATATATCGCAGTGCCCAAGGTCCGTTGGCTTTGAGGTAGATGATCGCGCCGTGAGGTAGGGAATTGCCGGTAACCATACATTTGCTCCAGTTCTCGGATTTATAATTTTCTCCATTTCCTCGGTTTTCCATTAAAATATTTTGCTCCTAATTGCTATAACTTTCCTGTGGCGTGAGGAGGCGCGGAGCTCCAGGGCTGTAAGTATAGCTTCAGCCTCTAAGGGTGAGCTCCCATACGCTCATTATGCTCCATGAATACAGTATTTTGTTAATCATCCGTGTTATATATGGAGTTAGAGAGTGTAGATGATCAGTACTAGACCTCATTAGTTTTCAGCAAGGTAAAATAGAAAGATGATTACATTTGCAATAAAATGGACGAAAATACTGCTTTTGCCAGTACGGAACCGCGTAACGGATATCTTCTTGTCCGCATTTAACGATTTCTGACCCTTAATTTATCTTTATCTTCTATACTTTCTAAATCGTTGCAACTAAAGCACACCCTATTACCGTGTTTGCAGCGAACTATAACCGAATGAACAGCAATGATTTCTGTCGGGTACCGCAAGCTTTGCATAAATATTATTAGACCTGTTTCTAAAATAACCGCTAGCGCCTATTTTGGAGGAACCCATGTTAAATATTCTCAAACAAAATCGAAAACGGTGAGTTTTCGAGTTTGCGGGTAACTCTCGAGTTCCATGTTTCCATTGTTCACTGTTCAGCTTTGATTCGCTTTACACATCATCACCTGTCGTGTCAAACACTAAAAGTTCAGCATTAAAATCGTGTCATTTCAGCCATCGCCAATTATTTTGTATTAAATATTGTTCTTTAGTACAAGCATCGCATCAACAAAAACGGTCATTTTCATCTCCAATCGGAGCGAACTCGTGTGGCATCGCTCAATTTAGCCGACTGCGTTGACAAAGTGCGCTCGGCGCTCTTCGAATGCGCTCGGGAGTACGCGGCTGCAAACTGGAGCCCGAGTCCAGAGTTGGAAGAGAAATTGGTAAAACGGTCAGTAATTCTCTCTAATTTTTGATTTGAAGACGTTCAAACAAAACCAACGTGTAATAACCGACCGATTTGTGACCGTTTGACATTTGAACTGGAAAATTTTATTTTAATATCGAACGAAAGTTCCCCCGTTTAGTGCTTAAAAACCTGTTGCACATCACGTGTAATGTTGGCGAACTGCACATATTATCATTAGTAAAACAAAACGTGTTACCTTAACGAAAAACTACAGAATGCGAGTTGGCACTTTGTGCGTTTTGAAACGAATTTGTGGCCAGACATCAGGTGCATTGGGTTAGCGAACAGGAATCACTCCGTTTTGCAATCAGTCGCTCTGCGTTCGCGTACGGAAATTTTTTATTTTGAAGTTGGCTATTGCAATGAATATTTTGTTCTTTAACAGCGATTTGTACATAGTGTCAAAAGAGGATGGCAGTGGGCGCAGCTTAGGTTTACTCATGGATTACAGTACATCAGTTCGATATCGTCAAATAACTGTAATATTATAAACTATTTAATTGCATTTCTTCATTATACAGAACATATATGGGAATATGAGTAGCAAACTGATTATTGCTTACATGATACAGTACTCGCCGAAAATGACTTGTGCCAATATCTTTCTCGAAATTTCGAAAGAACAAAACTAACAAATTCTGTCTCAAAATGAATTAAAAGCTAGCGACAGCCATTTTTGTGCGATTACAGTAGTCCAGGACAGCAGCACCACGTAATTTATCAGAGATTGGATGCTTTAGCAGGTTTACAGATTATACGACGTCTGCCTGGCGGGACTTAATTTATTTCTGTCATTTTTTTCCATAATCTCATGCGATTTGGAATAAATCCGGAGACCAACACACCGTGATTCGGCGCACTCATGTCTCTAAGGGCATTTGTGATTATGGTTAAGTTTTGTTTTAGCCAAGAAGCTGCAGCCCGACGCCGACTTCTTGAGAAGCGTCGCAAGTCGCAATTGAAACAGAGACGAGGTGAACTGTATTGACGTTTTTTGTGAAACCTGCCATTTGCCGATGGTTTTAGCGTTGTTGTAATCAATATTCTACGCAACCGACTCACGATTGATGAATGCCGCGAACTATAATTTTACTTGAATTTATGGATCGATCTATACATCCAGTCATGATAACGTCGGAAATGTTTCTCCTTTTTCGGATTCCGGGACAGCTGGAACATAATCCGTGTATACTGTCCTGGAATGAATTGGCTTTAGCTGAAGCACGCTGACGGGTGGATTATAGCTCAAATTAATAAAAAGCTAAGAATTTGTGGAGTACCCCCAATGCTGATATGGTTTATTTTATTGAACATATTTTTGGTGGCACAACGCTTGGGTCGTATAAAGTTTCATATGTCCTTAACCGTCATTAATCTTTAGAGGTGCGTACATACGTTTGGCTTGTTCTTAGGTATAGTCGGTTCGCGATCACAAAACTTATTTTCCGCTATGATGGCGATGTTGATTTGCGATGCCGCAACGCGTACACTTAAATGCTGCTCGCAGTCGCTATATTTTACATGCATCGAAATAATTGATTTAGCCGTTCACCGATATATACATATATATCGCGCTTCTACACTCATACAAGAACGCGTGATTAATAGCTGTTCGCTTCAGGATGTTATTTTATGAGGCCACAGTAAACGAAATTAGAAAATGCTTGCGTATGTAAATTGTGCTCGTGCATTACGCAGCTTCTCTGAAATACGATTATCGATAGCTGAATCAGCGCGAATTGTTGTGGGATTATAGTTTATGGGTTTGGCAAAAGAACAACCTTGGTGTACGTACCTCATATTTATTTGTACTTATATATTTGAAATATATACATCAGCGTGCTGTGTAGAGTATTAGAAACAAATTACTGCCGCTTGCTCGAAAGGAACTGTTGAATTGCTTAAAAGTATAATTTGTTAACGTTTTTGCTAATTCTATCTCAATATTTACCACGGGCCCTCGGCGATGATCAAGTAGAAAAGTAATTCCAAATCCACGTATATGTTTCTCAATTACAGTTGTTGAAATAAAGCGTTCTTTTACATGCGAGCAAAAATTAGCTATGTAAATTTAGATAATACTTGTGGATTAATAAAAGAACTTTGGCAACAAAATTCATACATTTTACTAAATTTATTTTTACGGAAGTTGAGCTAATGCCTATGGCTTGATGGACCGTATGTCATCGACCTTTGTGCAAAACCGGATATTGATGACAGCTTTCGTCGTGGAGTTTTGAATTCGTGTTTCTTTGAATTAATGTCAGCTAAGACCTATCGTCTATCAAACTCAATGGTAATAAAGTTTCCAGAATATGTCTAATATCGGTACTTGTGAGCTGAATAGCATGATGGGAAAAATATCTGTATCGACTCGTATTTTGCGTTGTGTCGAGTCTGGCAGCGTCAGACATTGGCGGTTATACGAAGTGTAACTTTGTAATTATCTAAGCGACTGCTACATAATTAGCACCTTTGTGTGTGGCGGAGCATTCCGCATATAAGAATCATAATGAATTTATAGTAATTGCGTGAAATTGAATCTTTCTGCTGTTATGTCCGATTGAATCTTGGTTATCTTGAAAATTGTCCGCCGCAAGTTTACCTTAATCTGAAGCTCGCTGTCTGGAACGCCTCGGGCCATATTTTTATTATATAGAAATACGTATTATATGAATTCGATTTTTACAAACACGGATCTAAAGATACAACATTGTTTTTGACATGATCTCTATTTATGTAATGTATCTCCGTGTTAATTTCTTGGCCGAGCGAGTATGCGTACTTTTTCTATTTGTATCAGATTACATTATCTTGGCCATATCGACGTCAAATATCGTATAACCAAACCAGCGCATGTCATATCTAGTTTATGTGATTGACTGTATTGATAGTTGTTTTTTCGGTTCATTATAGTCTGGCATATGTATACATTTCGACCAGTCGTTTCTCTGAAACGTTTAGTTTAAAACGCAAGTAATATTGGTGTGTTGCTTATTACAGCTTGATGCCAATGAGATAGTAAATTTATTTGCTCTTTAGTGTTTGTTTTGTGCAGTGTTATGTGTGATAGATATGAGCAGTTATCGGGGATTTTCAATTTTTTTTGGAACTGGAGGCACGTTCATGTCCTACTTGCTTCGCCGTATTTAACTAAGTTTCTTCTGTTCAGATCACCGGTTTGGGTGCTGTAATGGTTCCGAAAAAGGATTGGTATTTTATCACATGTGTCGGTCATTCTTTATATGGTGTATTTGTTGCGACAAGCGTAGCATTGTTATATTTTGATTTAGACAGAGCAGAAATATACCTTTGTGTTTGACATCCCGGTAATGCATTCATTTGTGAATAAATTTTCAACCTGTTTGAAATTTAATAGAAACGTGTAAATTCGTTTCATTAAACTTTTACTTATTTATTCCTTTTTACATAACTTGAAATAAATGCATAAATTTATGTTTCCACACTTGCCTCAGCGCATCAGTGTGTTTCAAACGATATATAAAAACACATTTTTTCGAGAAAATTTGGATATCAACCGTAAACTCTTAAAATCGAAGAGTCATAAATGTGGCCAAAATGGGTATTTTCAGTCGGATGGTATCGAATTAATCGACGTATCTTCGAAATTGATCAATTTCTGGCTGAAGATTGGATGTAAAGAAAAACACATTAATTCTTTATGCAGTCTGTTCACTCCATATTATCGAAGTAAAGTGCGGCTGTAAAATCACGAAGCGTGAGCGCTGAATGTGATGTGATTCTTTGGAACCTAGTGGCAGAGGAATAACTGTTATGCATTGACTGCCATGCATGTCGTCAAATGTATATATTAAACATGTTGAAGCCCCGAGATCTCGGGATGCTGTAGCAGGGGTCGGCGCGCGATGTGAGGAGGTCGTCTCAGGGGTTCGAGTCCCTCGAGATGGGGTCTCCAGGGGATGCTGAATAATGTTGACGACATCCTCCCGTCGACGACACATTTCTGTCGATTTTACTCCCATTTTTGTTAATTTGTGCCATATTTTACCCAAATATTCCACGCGTTTTGAGCCGGGGGGTGGATCGGCAGCGCCATTTGGAGGTAGACCAGGGCCTTGGGAAGGGGTCCACACCGCAGGGAGGTATCTGCCGAAGACCTGCTTAGACATGTACTTATATATTTAGCATATCGTGCCATGCATAGCACAACGTATAATACGGATTTTTTATAGGGTGGCAGACGGATCGTAACTACTCGTTGTCTCCACACGATCCCTAAGGGACACTACCTATTGTTAGGTGCCAGAGCTGACCCATAGTCTCAGACTCCTAAGAACCTAGGTAAAAACCATTTTTACTTCTTAGATTTGGTTTATGTGAAACTTATGGGCTGGTATTATTAAACTAGTTTTTTACTATCGCTTTATCTGCGATACTGTAATAATCCAATATAATTTGCAACATCGGTGACGCGCATCAGCACCTTGGCGTAATGTACGGCGGTATCCCAAACGGTTCTCCAATAATTCCGGGTCCAATTTCGGGTTTGTGTGAAGAAAATTGTGAGATTTCGTGTTGCCTCGTTCCCGACCAGGATGGAGACCATCAACAAGGTTCTAGCGCAACGTCGAAGCTATCGGTGGGCACCAACGACAACACCAATGTTAAATGCCCGAATGCGTTCCAGCGCACCACCGTTAAACGGAGACATATCGCCGTCCAAACTCAGTGTAGCAGTTATGGCTGTGGGTCTGACGAATATCGCGGGAACGGAGGTCGAATATCGCAAGGCGACACATCGGACTGTGTGATCAATGGCTACGACTCGAGTTCGTTCGAAGATTGGCCGAATGAGTGTTCGAAACAGCATGGATGTTATAGTGCTGCGACGGTATCAATGAACGGTTACAATGGTTGCGTTAGCGCGAACGTCCGAGGTCGATCCGAAAATCTGAAAATTGAAATTGAGGTAAATTTTATCGTTGATGTCAAAATATTTTTATTTTTTCGTTTTTAAGGTTTAACCTGACTCGTTTTCTGACATTAGCTGTTCGTTGCGACATATATGCTGACATTCTTTCAACTTTCCTTACACAACGTCGTAATGGAAATCAGCTGTACATATAAGATACTCGATGTGTCGTGTCCACCGTCCATTAGGAATATACTTTTTTACTGCGCGCCGCTAGGAGATTGCGGTTTGTTTACACTCGACAACCAAAGTGTACTCACGAATTGCAAACAACAACCTTAACACTTTAGGGAAAGGATGATTAAGGCCATATCGTTTAAGACAACTTTGCGGTTATTTGTAATATAACCATTTAACTATCGAAACGAATAAAAAATTACAAAATGTGTCATTAACTGCGTTCAGGGAAAACTATAAATTTCATAGCTTCATTTTCTAATGTGGACCATGCTTTCCAGGCATTAGGCCACTCTGAAACCCTAGAGGCACATTCTTGCATTCTAGGTGACAGTATATTTGAAACAAATGGAAACATTTAACTATTGCTGGTGATAAAAGGAAACATTTTTGAGCCTTTAGCAGTTAGTATCTATGGCGGCCTTGAAACAGTGAGCCGAGAGTGTCGACCATCATAAATCACCGCTTAGGTCCATCATTTACTTGTAGCGAGCAAGAAGCTCTTTAAAGACAAGTTTTAATTTTAGGCGGTTTGCCGATGGTTTGAGGAATCACGCGATGACAATGCAAAGAACAGATTTTTACAGGAAATTTTGGTAAGCTATTACATTTGTATTCGCTGCAGTAATTTTTGGCTAATGTTTGGAATAACTAACAATACAATAATGTACTAACTCAGTTCTGTTAAATAATGTACATTTAATGGAGCTATTTCACGACAGGTGTACTTTTTTGCAAAGTAAATAATTATGTTTTAACCGGATTTATGTTTCTAGTTAATATGGTCTTTAGATGTGAAAGCATTGAGTGAAGTGTGAATTAAAATATATACAATTTCTTCGTAGCAGCAGCAATACGGAAACTGATATATAAATATTTTGAAATGTTTGAATATTAAATCCGCACTTGAGGTACACAAATACGATCACGATAAGTTTAATTCATTTGCAAGCAGAAGGAAAATGCTATACCGTAGCCGAAATTCTGGCTAAAAATTATTCGAAATTTGGATATTTTTCTCCCAATTGTGGTCAAAATATAATTTATACGATAAAATACAATGATCAGTTTCCTTTCAAAACGTCAAAATTTTTAATTTAAACTCAACAAACTGTCGCGTAAAATGACGGTGGGGTGTATAGATCCTGTTAAATTCGTTCATCGTAGCATTGTATTAACCCAGGAACACTAACGCTTGTAGCTCTAGTTTTATTCGTGACCTATTCTTATATTCACAAATTGAACTTGTAAAATATGAGATGCAAATTAAAGTTTGTGCGACTTTAATATCAACAATTTCGTACTTGGATGTGGTTCGCAACATGATCGAATACAAAAATTTCTTTATGCTGCAAACTTGTCCAAGGTAATTTGCATCAGGCACTAAGCAGTAGGATTGTAATACTTATAAATCGGTGTATTCTGAAATTTACCGTCTCTAGAGCATAGTAAGTAACTGTATTCTTTGTTAAGTATAAGTTGCTGGTTTATCCAAATAAGGGTGGAGGGCCCTCACCAGGTATTTCCACCTTTTCCAGGTTCCTCCAGCTCATGCACCCAGATAAATTTCGGCCTCCCCTCCCCAGTTGATGCCCCAGGTCCCCCAGATATTGTCCTACGCCACTGTAATTTATCAAAATTTTGTTTAATCGGCTAAAAAATATGCTAATTTTTCTCTATTTTGGCTAATCAATTTCCTGGTGAGGCTAAAAATCAGCAAAACTTCCCCTTTTAAGTATTAAGTAGCATTATAATCAGTAGTCGAATTAGACATTTTTACGCATTCTGATAGTTACAGTACTTTATGGCCTCCCGTTTAAACAGGGCATCCCAGGCGAACTGGAGGAATCGTGGGGTTCTGAACTAGCGGCGACGCCAAGTATAATTTTGGAGGTTTGGAGAAGCCAGACCTATATTTATTATCCAACGCACAGGTAATGACACAACACTTAAACGGTTATCATTCATTTCCTAATTCCTCGTTATATTTGTTACATTTTCTTGTTATATTCGTGCTAATAATAAAAATAGGAAAAAACAACTAGTACGTAAAAATAAAAAACTACTAAAAATAATAGAAGAAACACTACAAATGTAACTGTTTAGAACTGTGCTGGTCCCTCGCAAATTCACTGCGCATCGTTGCTACTCGAAGGTGTAGCCACGCCGGCGCAACACAATCCCACCGGAAGTAATACGGACTGTTTTTCACTGCTACCGAATATGATTTGCCTCAAGATTTTAACCTACCTCGATCCAAGTAAGCTCTATGCTATATAGATTTTGCGTTTTTGGGAAATATGGTAGTTAGTTTGAAATCCTCAGCTTGTTTCTGCCTGTCGTGGTAATAGGTAATAACAGTTATGGGTAGATTTTGTTTTACTGGCTGTTTGCTCTGTTTTAACTATAGTGATAACTCGATGAAAGCTTAGTAGGGGGTGAGGAAAGACAGGCTGCCGAAAGTAGAACCGAAAATTTACTTGTTTGGTTGTCTGGAACGCAGTGATTTCGTTTCAGATTTTTTGTTTCCGAAAAATTTGAGCTACTAACATTAAGTACATACTTACTATTATCTGTGCCGAAAGGTTAGGTGTTACCGGGGTTCCGCTGCAGAGTCGTATTGGAGCTGACCACTCATGCCGGCCGTCAAACTCCCATCTGCCTTGCTTCCCACCACCAACGAAAGTTTGACCTGTAGAAATTTTCATCAGCAATAAACGTAAAGAGTAGGTTTAGTGAACTTTGGCATTTGTTGCACATTTTAATCACAAAACGAATACTGCTAATCGTCAATATGTATGGATATAAATAGTTAATTGTGCTGGCTTCGAAATAAGGCCGTTAACGCCATCGACTGGTTAGGATAAATATTGCCGTTTTCACATATTTTTGATCCCAGCAGCCTACAAAGCAGCACACTATGCGTGTATATGTACAGGATGAATTGATGTGCAAAAGGAGACCAGACATCGATATAAGTTAATAAGTACCGTGATTTTTCAGGTCCTGGTGGCCTGCATATTTCTCGAGGAATATACTGTTATCGTGGTTTGCGCCAAACTAAGGGACACAAATAGAGATTTCAAACGTATAAATAAGCTATCTCGGGAATCGTTCAACACACCCAAAATCGAGTTATTCGCGTCACTTTAAAAACCACTAACGGACATTGTTCAAACTTCACCACTATACGGCTAGTTAGAATTCTTCATGTCGTTCGTTTCACATACAATTCAACTATTAATATAATATGCTACGTATTATGTATTGTAAAATATCGCCAATCATTGACCTACCTGTCCAACCTGGAAGTCTGGCATGATCCCGAGAGCTCGCAGTTGCCAGAAGCCCACCGGACACACATAGCAATACCCTGTGCCCCACCGTTGTTGTACAGAATCTTACTGGACTATTAGGTGTACCACTAAATGACATATAGTTACACATATTTAATTATTTTTTATTCATAATTTTGTTTGTTGACTGTGTACGTCTGTTTGCCGCTACAAATTTAGTGAGTCTCGACAAATGTTCGCGTGTGTGCAAAAAGTGGCGCGAAATAACCAATCAGCCATTCCTTTGGAAGTATTTGTGTCTATCATCGTCACACTGTCGTATGTCAGACGAAACCGCTGAACAAAAGCAGCTGAACGCATATCGACATGGTGGCGATGGCCGTGTTAGGGTAAGAAAAAGAGAGTAACTGGTAGGTCGCAGTTTGGTGTTTTCTAAAGACGAGTTGGCTAATGTGTTAGACGTTGGGAAAACACGAAGATCGTAATTAAATCAGTGGTGCTAAGACTACGTGACAGTCTGAACCCTTTACATTAAAAATGGCGAATTTTGCAATTTTTATATTTAGATGCCTATTTCAACCCTGGATTCTCCAAATCGCGGGCGCTCCACCGCTTTTCTGCTCCGCTACTAGTGTTGTACTGCCCCGCCCCTGGTGTTGTACTGCCGCGCCCCCTCCCAATTCGATCCCCATATGAATTATCTGGGTGCATCGGGACTGATGCCTCCCCCGGTCTGCGAGGTCCGTATAGAAGGCAAGCCACTACATTATGTTATTGGCAAAATTTTTTTATTTGTTGCATCTTTGTTTTTCTAGATTGTTTTTCGCCTCAGTTAACAAAACTTTTATAAATATTTGAGTGAACATTATGCATTCGATTACACATACTTCGCCTCAAATGATCTAGTTCAAGTACATTATTCAAACTGTTTTCACTATATCTATATGTGAAGCCAAATATTTTATCACGGTTAACTCATCTGTATATTTATAACGTTTTTTCATTTTTAGTGGAAAGAAGCATTCTGTGATCGTTATCGCATTTGGCGTAACTGGACTCGGGCCCGTTGTGTTCTACGCGTGTTTGAGGGTCATTCCGAAGGTTAGTTGTAATAAAATATTTTGAGGGGCGGTAAACCAGATTTGCGAAATCGGTTATTCGAGTATCTCGTGTTTTACACAATTATTTTGAATGGTTGGGTTGGATAGCTGTAAGTGTGATATGAAATGTGGCATTATATATGTTTTGCTATTAGCATTGCGTTTAAACCTACAGAATTACAAGCCCAAACACTTGTTCATTAAAAATTTAGAAAATGTTTTTCTAACATTTAGATTAGGTATGTAGTAGTTTACTGTGAGAGAGGGGAGGGACAAGGCGTATAATTTGTCTCCTTAGTGTTTAAAACCCCACCATTCGCTGTTTTATAGATAACGGCGAGTTCGTATTGATTTGTAGACGACTTAATTCTCTACGACAGAGAACAGAAAGTTGGTGAAATTACGCGGTACGATTCTTGTGCTACAACTGGGTGTAGGTCTAACACCGCTGTACCGTCCTCTGTATGGTCCGTTTGTATATCAGTCAAGCTCATTAAGGGTCTTCTTTCCCCGCCGACTTCGTGGTGCCCGTTTCCATAGCTGTGGTTTCGCTAGATAGTAGATAGGAACAGTATGAATCTCATTAATCCATTCATGCGTGTCACTAATTAGATGACGAGGCATTTGGCTACCTTAAGAGTGTCATAATTACTCCAGCCGTTTACTCGCGCGTGGTTGAATTTTTTCACTTTAACATTGAGAGCACTGTGCAGAAACCTATGTAAAGTTTTAAATTCTGAAAAAATTACATTTTCTTGGTATTCTGTCCAAGATTGACGGGTTTGTTTTTCTCAAACGAGATAAGTGCAAATAGTGTTTTAAGTCAAGGCAATATGTTTGTGTGGATTACCGTGAAAGTTTTTTTTAAACGGAGCGAGCGAGTTTCCACTGAGGGCACTAGAGAATATTATGAAAATTTCTTTTCTTTTTTTTGTCTCGCTGTCATTCATAACTCATTTTCTTATGGACGCATTTCGACAAATTTCTCTTGTTCGATAGCAGAAGTGACACCGATGTGCTCTTTAGTTGAACGCCAACAGCTCCGACCCCATTTTCAAAATGGCAAGAACACGTTTTTACGGGTTCTTTGCTAAATCTGGCCATACGGGTACCAGTCTTTCGCAATCGATATTTCGTATTTCGCGATGAAAAATAGATACCACATATTAAATCAGCTCATCGAGGACTACAACTTTGTTGACTACGACCTTTTTGTAGGTCCACCACCTGGGCCGCTGTGGGCCCAAATATTGCTCATCGACCCTTTGCCAGAAAGCGTGTTCTTGCTTGTTTTTACCTTACAATGAGTGCCTATAAGGTTTTCAAACACATTGGATACGATGGTTCTAGAGTCCAAATTGACTATATTGTGCCATTTCAAGGATTTTACGATCGACGAACCGTATTTTTAAACTGCAGTGCGTTTTCATTTGTCTGATTATATATTGCGTGCAGAGCATTAGAAATGCTCTGTATAGGTATTTCTGAAGGCTGAATATTGATTTGGTTATGTTGGGCCCAGCGTGCATATTTCAAAGCTTTTCATTGGTTTAGGGCCAGTTAACTCGATTTCCAGAATATAGTCAGTCCTCCGTTGTTTGCTTACGTATTGCGGTCATCAGAAATTGGTTTTATATGTTTTTATTTAGGCTGATTTGGTTATCTAGAGACCAGCACAAATACTTGATCTGTTATCTTTTGTTTTCGATGAACTTAGGGTCCGCGAGGTTTTGGGATTTTCAATGGATTCAGTGTTCCAGAGGATTCTCTTGGTATATACTCAAACGCAGCCTGTTACTGTTGATTAAACAAAATGATAACTTAAAAATGAAACCACGCTCGCTTTGTTTCATTTTCGCTTGCGTGATAATAGTCATACCGGAAAAAGCGCCTCTAATAGTATCTTATTGCACTTTGAAAGCGCTACTGCCTTCAGTGGATTATTTTTTGCTTGCTTCTCTGTTTTGTAGTTTTACTTACTGTTTAATTGTATGGAAGAAAAATACTTTTTATTTTAATATAGCAGTCACAGTAAATTATTTTTAGGCGTTTCTTGCGTGCAGTTTGATGATACGCGAATAGTTAGTGGCTCATCAGATAACACTATTAAGGTATTATTTTTATATTGTTCTTTGGAAAATAGGTGTAGCGAATTGTTCGTTTCTTATGTCGTACGACTTGTTTTTTTAATTATTGCTAAAGCACTGCAATGGACTATTTCTACATCATCATAATGTTGCTACGTTCGGTCTGCTACGGTGTTACATATCATAGCAGGGGGCATTTCGCAATGCTAGGATATGACCGGGTCAAAAGACAGCAAGTTGAATTTTTTAAAATTGAAATTAACAACATAGTGAAATTTGGTAGACTATAATTTTATTTAACAGCGGTAGGGCTTCGGTAATGGGCGGAATAGGTCAGTGCTACCCCTATTTGGTCTACTGCGACTGCTGCTGGCGACCTCCGTCCTGCTAAAACATCGACCCTTTTAGTGATGAAACTCCTGTCCTGGTATTTGTTTGGCAACAACGAAAAATAGAGTTCTGGCGCTGGAAATTCCAAATAAGAATTAATTTCGATTTAAACATGAACACATATACAGTGTTAACGGTGCAGCAATTGTTTAGAATTAGATTTTAAACTATTTACGCGGATTATAAGAATGTTTGCGAATAAAAATTTTACCTACGACCCCTTAGGTATTTTCCCATCTAAACAGTCCACATATCATTTTATGTAACTTTGTTCGATCATGAATGAAAGTCTCACTGTGCGGAGCCGTTTGCCGAATGATGCTTCGGTTTCTCAAAATATCACCTCTAAATGTGCCTGTTAACTACCGCCAAGTTTTTCACAGTTTTGAGCTGTCATAGTGCTGTTATCATGAAGCCCACAGCATAATAGATTTAATTATTTTTATATTTTAGTTTTGGGACATAAAAACAAACAATCGGTGGCCCGTATTGACGTTAACTGGTCATTCGGACACTGTTCGCTGTTTGCAGTTGTGCGGATCACGTGTTGCCTCTGGGTCGAACGACACTACGATCAAGGTAAGGTTTTCAAATTTTAAATTACATTTATATTTCTAAAGCTCTATGTTTTTGTTTTTCAAAAGAAATATTCCATGAAAATTTTAACCTAAACTATATTTATATAATCGACGTGACGTTTCTGCACCATGCACTTCTAAACGCTGTGGTACGAACATGAAAAATAAAATACAATTCAAATGATATAAAACATCAAAAAAATAAAATAATATTAAAAAAAAGTAAATTTTTACAAACGGATATGTGCGAAGTTTTGCAACGAGCACGAAACGGACATTGTTGCGATTGATTTATTCGTCCAGTCAAGTGGAACAGGAACCATGTCGAGATGCGGAATGGTAAGGAAGCTGTGTATATTTAGTTGTTTTCTTAATCTTATTTTTGTGCAAATATACTAGGGAACAAATATAAATGTTAATTAATCTACAATTTGATATGGTATGTTAATTGTTCCACAGCGAACAAATATGTGGTTAATTAATCCATAATTTGACATGATATGTTAATTATTCCACACCTAACAAATATATGGTTAATTAATCCACAATTTGACATGGTATGTTAATTATTCCACACCTAACAAACATGTGTGTTAATTAATCCACAATTTGACATGGTATGTTAATTATTCCACACCGTACAAACATGTGTGTTAATCTACAATTTGACATGGTATGTTAATTATTGCACACGAAACAAATATGTGTGTTAATTAATCCACAATTTGACATGGTATGTTAATTATTCCACACGGAACAAATATGTGTGTTAATCTACAATTTGACATGGCATGCTAATTATTCCATACCGAAGAAATATGTGTGTTAATTAATCCACAATTTGATATGGTATGTTAATTACTCCACACCGAACAAATATGTGGTTAATTAATCCACAATTTGACATGGTATGTTAATTATTGCACACCAAACAAATATGTGTGTTAATTAATCCACAATTTGATATCGTATGTTAATTATTCCACACCGTACAAGCATGTGTGTTAACTAATCCACAATTTGACATGGTATGTTAATTATTGCACACCAAACAAATATGTGTGTTAATTAATCCACAATTTGATATCGTATGCTAATTATTCTATACCGAACAAATATGTGTGTTAATTAATCCACAATTTGATATGGTATGTTAATTGTTCCACATCGAACAAATATGTGGATAATTAATCCATAATTTGACATGGTATGTTAATTATTCCACACCTAACAAACATGTGTGTTAATTAATCCACAATTTGACGTAGTACGTTAATTATTGCACACCGAACAAATATGTGTGTTAATCTACAATTTGACATGGCATGCTAATTATTCCATACCGAAGAAATATGTGTGTTAATTAATCCACAATTTGGCATGGTATGTTAATTATTCCGCACCGAACAAATATGTATATTAGTTAATACACAATTTGACATGGTATGTTAATTATTCCACACCGAACAAATATGTGTGTTAATTAATCCACAATTTGACATGATATGTTAATTATTCCACACCGAACAAACATGTGTGCTAATTTATCCACAATTTGACATGGTATGTTAATTATTCCACACTGAACAAATATGTGTGTTAAGTAATCCACAATTTGACATGGTATGTTAATTATTCTACACCGAACAAGTATGTGTGTTAATTAATCCACAACTTGACATGGTATGTTAATTATTCCACACCGAACAAATATGTGTGTTAATGCACAATTTGACATGGTATGTTAATTATTCCATACCGAACAAATATGTCTGTTAATTAATCCACAATTTGATATGGTATGTTAATTATTCCACACCGAACAAATATGTGTGTTAATTAATCCACTATTTGACATGGTATGTTAATTATTCCACACCGAACATATATATATATATATATTAGTTAATACACCATTTGACATGGTATGTTAATTATTCCACACCGAACAAATATGTATATTAGTTAATACACAATTTGACATGGTATGTTTACTATTCCACACCGAACAAATATGTGTTAATTAATCCACAATTTGACACGGTATGTTAATTCCACACCAAACAAATATTTCTGCTATTGAATCCGCAATTTGACATGGTATGTTAATTATTCCACACAGATTTCTAATTTTTAACAAACGCATTTGCACACAATGATTTATAACGGAGTTTTCTTTTTTGACGAGTTAAGTTGTTTAGATTTTAGAAAAAAATGAGCTGACATTGAAGCTCGTGATTTGCCAAAAGCCTCAAAAACTTTTGCTGGTTTGTTTTGTGTAGTACAAAAGACTGCTACATAGATAAAGCGGATGTTTGGCAGCGTATTTTCGTCTTCTTTATCTATTATTAACGAATAGTATTGTTTGAAAAATTATACTATTTCAGTATAATTTTATGTATTCAAGCCTAGTAGTTTCTGAGAAAAACTGTTCCAAGCCGCAAATCGTAACGCGTCCACGACATTGTTATAGCGAGTTATTATGTTTTCCAAATCATTCTAACGTAGCATATGTATTATGAGTTCGTACACCACCCGCCAGAAATGAATGCTGCTCGATCAACGGTCGCTCGCCGCTCGATCAACGGTCCAACGGTCGCTCGCTGCTCGCTCACACTTCGCTCAACGGTCGCTGCTCGTTATACGGCTTAACACCTAAAGGTCCAAAGGTGACAGCAAATTCTGGCCCATATATCATAAGACTGTCTGCTGTGTCCATATACTACAATTTTGGCCCGTGCTGTATGTACGTATTGCACTCAACAAATAATTTCAGGTATGGGACCTTTCGAACGGAAGTACTTGGTCTGGTATTGCTTGTCGTGTTACAATGCAAGGACATTCCTGCGCTGTTCGATGCTTACAAGTAAATTATGTTGCTTCTTACAAGTTTTTTTGTCGTTGGTACAAGACCTAAGTGCTGAAAAACCACGCGGTAACGTTTGAAATGATTTGGGTTATGTGTGTCAAAATCTGGATTATGTTAATTGGTAAAAAAATCAGTGTTCGTCAGTGCATAATAGCCAGCGCGTGCTATACCGAAGATGCTATATTTACTGACCACAGAAAACAATTTATGTAGATTTAAGCTGTAGATTTAGAATCGCACGATTTTAATCCAAAAATTGTATTTTGCTGTAATATTGCGTTGGCCAAAGGACTTTTAAAAATTATACAATATGTTGCTGGCCTGTCACAGCCTTCTGAAGTGAAAAGTGGTGGGAACTTCGAGAGCCCACATATTCGTTCTCGAGGGAAATTTCAAATCAGGGAGGGGAATAAATTTTGCTAAAAAATGCTTAATATTTTCATAGACTTTAATTGTCGTACACTATTAATTACATTATTTTCAGGCCTTAAAACGACCTTTTAGCATTAGAAATAGTGGTAATTAGTGTTTAAACACATTTTGCATAAGTTACAAAAATATAAGTTTTGGACATAAATTTTTTTGCCTTTAGTTGAACATGGAGGTTTCGGCCGAGTGGTGGGGAGATACTTGAGGGGAATACCATGAACATTGGGGATTCGGAAAGTGGCGCCCCCCACTGTGGACATGCCAGTGTTGCGAAGCCAAATACATTATTCCAGCCATTATATTTGTAGTTTCATGATAATAACTGGTACCGCAAGTAACGTTCACTATTCTTTCCGGAGACACGCACGAATCACTGTCAGATGCGTGCAACTATGCATGAAACGGTTCGAGTAGAGTTTCCACTGAGGGTGCTAGGAGGAAAAATCGTAAAAAAAAAACTTTTTATCTGTTTCTGTTCTCCATAACCATCTTAGTGTGGATGGAATTTGATAAAAATTTTTATTCGACAGCAAGAGTGATGACGGTTTGGATCCTTTAGATGAACGCAAACAGCTCCGACCCCATCTTTCTTCTTAAAATGACGAACGTTTTTAAGTTTTTTTGCCAAATGTGGCCATGCGACACCTGAGTTTCGCATCCCATATCTCGCGACAGGATTCGTATCAAAAAACGGAGACCACCGTCAGCTCATGGAAATGTACAGCTTTGCTGAACATCACTTTGGGGGTCCCTATATTGGCCGCTATTGGGCCGAATATAGTTTGTCAACCCATAACCAGAAATTTCGATTTTTCAAATTTCGGCATTTTATTGCATGTTTTATCTTGCGGCAAGTGTTAGTTAGGTTATCAACTACGTGAAATGCGATGGTTTTGTTATCTAGAGTCCAACTTGACTGTATTATACCTATTTGTGCGGCTTCAAGGGGATTACGGCCGACTAATCCTATTTTGAAGATGTGGTCTGTGTTCATTTGCTTGGTTATCAGAACGTAGTGAAACGCAGTGCAGATTGTGTGTTGCAGGAGTGAAATCTTTTAAATTCCGTCTTTGTGTGTGTGTCATTGGCCTTACTGCGGGAACGACTTAACCGATTTTCATGATCTTGGGCTCATTCGAACCGGCATAGTCGATTTACCGTGTACAACATCGCCGAGCGGTTTTTGCTTTGCGGTCTGGTTCCGGGGTGAGGGGTCAAAATGTGGGTTTTTACCCCATTTTAGTACCATTCACGGAAGCAAGGTTATTTTTATCTGAATTTTCGAATTTTTTCCTCTGGATGGTTTTATTTCATAGTAAAATGATAAATGCCGACGCCTCTTTGTTCGATTAAGGCTCCGATTGTGGATTTATTGGATTTGAGGTACGGGGTGCGGCGCCCCAATGGTTCCTCGACCCAAAATTTGAAAATTTGTTCAGACATCTTGGGTGGCTGATAAGTTTTACCTGGAGGTTTTCGGGCATGGGAAACTCATTGCCGATGCTGGTTTTGCTCTGTGACCCATGGTTCCATCGGTACGGGGGTATGACGCCCAATGGTTCGGGGTCAGAGGTCACAATGACGGTTTTTCACCTCATTTTAGTACCCTCACGGAAGCAAGGTTATTTTATCCTAACTTTTGAATATTTTCTTCTGATAGTTTTATTTCATAGTAAAATGATAAATCGTGATGCTTCTTTTTTGTTTTTCGATTAAGGCTCCGTTTCTGGATTTACGGGGTATGGCGCACCAGGGGTTCCTCGACCCAAAATTCGAAAATTTGTTCAGACGTCTTGGGTGGCTGATAGTTTTTACATGGGGTTTTCGGGCATAGGAAACTCATTGTCGATGCAGGTTTTGCTCTGTGACCCATGGTTCCATCGGTATGCGGGTATGACGCCCATGGTTCGTGGTGAGAGGTCAAAATGAGGGTTTTTCACCTCATTTTAATACCCCTCACCGAAGCAAGGTTATTTTTATCTTAACTTTCGATTTTTTTTCTCTGGTTTGTTTTATTTCATAGTAAAATTATAAATGCCGATGTGAATTTTTTGTTTAAGGTTATGGAGTTATGGGGTTTGAGGTATGACACACTCATGGTTCCTCGGCCCAAAATTCGAAAATTTGTTCTGACGTCCTGGGCGGCTGGAAAGTTTTACTTGGGGGTTTTACGGCATGGCAAACTTATTGCTGGTGTTGATATTGCAGTGCGATCCACGGTTTTATAGGTACGGGTGTTGGCGCCGTAATGGTTTATCTGCTCAAAATTCCTAATTTTACTGATACGTCCTGTTACGTTGCTGATAGCTTGCACATGGGGTTTTACGGCATAGGAAACTTATTTCCGGTATTAGTTTTATTCTAACTTATACGGTATTGTGTGATATTCACATATAGCATATCGACGTGCGATAACTCATAGGCTGTGTACGCAAAAGGCGTAGGTGTACCTATGCTTCACTACATTCTGCAATCTCGAATGAATTACTAGTTTATTGCGTGCAGGGCGTCAAGAAGTGTCTATGTAAGTACTTCTGAACGCTGAATGCAATGACTGGAGTATTTAGAGTCCAGCACGTAAGTTTCATGCCTTTTCGCACAATTTCAATTGGTTTAGGGTCAATGAACCCGATATCCATAAAATAATCTGTCGTCCGTAGTTCAATATGTGAGTGCGTGACTGAAACGCTCCAAATGAAGAATTCTTAACAGCCGTGGCAATGGCGAAATTTGATAATGTCCGTTATTGGGGCTTTTTAGGGTGACACACATAACTTAACTTTGGCTGGGCTGATTCATTCGCGCGATAGCCCGTTTAAGAGCTTGAAATCTCTATTTGTAGCCTTTATTTAGGCGCGAAATCCGATTCCATCATTTTTTCACCGAAAAACTGGGTTAAATTGGCTCAGGCAGGGACCCAAAAATCACGTTACTATTTATAACTCGGTAAAGGGTGTAGTTATTTCTGTGATATTGGGCTCATCTTGTAGAGCCAGTTAGCCTTTATGGAATCACACATAATGTGCTTTGCCACTCGGTTCTCTTAGGATGTAGGATTTGGGTCAAAACAGATTTTAAAATGGGCCCATGAAACCCAAAATATACGAAAATGTTAATGTCTCCGTAAGTTCCAATGCTACATGGTTATTTTTGGCTCATTTGGTTACGCAATTCATTCTCTATATAGCTACAAATATTGTGCTTGTATTGTCATTATTTACGTTGCAGGGTTGGGTCAAAACCGTTTTTATGGGCCGATCGTACCGAAGATAACTAAATTGTAATATCTCCACAACTGCTCTTGCTATATGAGTGTTTTTGGTCTCATTCTGTGGAACAAATCATTGTTTATGTAGCTGCTAATATGTGGTGCTTTGCCATTATTTACTCAGCAGAGTTGGGTCAACAAGGGTGTTTCAATGGTCCCATGGAACCTAAAAGACAGAAAAACCTCGAGCTATATGGGTATTTTTGGTGTCATTTTAGAGAATAATTTATCCTCTCTGTATTTTTACATTGCGAGCACATTAATCGGGTATATCTTATGAACTATCCAACCAACATTGAATTGAATTCTATTGACCGATATTCGGTATATAACTCACTATGCAATTTAATGCTCAATATAGCTGTTTATATTTCTCTGAATTCCATATTCAACATTCAGAATTCAGCGACAACACAGTATTCTAGTTAGAATTCTGAGTTTAGTGAGTGAAGCGAGCCAAGCGGAAAATTCTTTCTAGCCGTGACACTGGTGAAATTTGACAATGTCCGTTATTGTAGCTTTTAGGCGGACACGCGTAACTCAACTTTGGCTGGGCCGATTGACTTGCGTGATAGCCCATTTGATAGCATAACATTTCTATTTGCGCGCTTTAGTTTAGGCGCGAAATTCGATTCAAAGGTTTCCGCCCCGAAAACTGGGTTGGATGGGTGCCGATCAGGTCCCGATGGAACCCAAAAAATCATGTTACTTATTGTAACTCAACTACCGGCTCAGATATACGAGTCTAACAACTAGGCTTATCTCGGAGAGCTAATAATCTTCTGTAATATAGTACATAATGCTTTGCTGTGCTTCTATTAAGGTTTGGGTTAAACCGAGTTCTAAAATGGGTCTGCGACTGCGTATTAAACTGTGAATATTATAGCAGTATGAGTATTATCTTTTAGATGGATTCGGAAAAGATAATCAGTGGCTCTTACGATCGCACGGTCAAAAGTTGGGATATTCAAACAGGAGAATGTCAGCTAACTCTAGTGTAAGTTGGAGCTGTACCAAGTCATAATATTGTATTAGAGTTGTATGGATAAAATATTTTCCATCGTTAATCGATCGAAATTGGCTAACTCTTGGAAGGCAGAGCAACCGATTGACTGAGAAACGCCGCCATTCGCTGTAAAAATATCGTGTTTTATTGACATCGCATGTTACCAAGCCATAATTAATATAACCCAAACTAGAATGTTGTGTTTTGCTTACTTCTTTTTAGTGGAGAAGGGGTCACGTCTCACAATAGCCGCTTCGCGAGTTCGAACCCTTTGTGTCGCCTGATCTTTTTTTGGGCAAGAGGGTTAGGCCACGTTGCCTCAGAATACTCAGCATATTATCGTGAATGCGCTCGCAATACTTTTTAGACTGCAACTGTCCTTGTAAGCGCAGGTTAGTGGTGTGGTGTTTTGTGTGATTATAGCGAATGTAAACGCTATACACTAGATCAGTACTAGGGAATTATTCTGCTTGTAGACATCTTCATTTTATGTGTTTTAGCGATCACGATGATGCTGTGTTATGCCTCCAGTATGATAGCGAGAAGATTATTTCTGGTTCAAAGGATCGTTCTATCAAGGTAACACTAACACAAATACAAGCCAAGTATTTACGTGAGCTGCGAGCTGCAAGTGTCACACGCCACTACCGTTTTTAGCCTTATAGCTAAGGGTTGGTTGCCTCTATTGTGCAACCAATAAAGTAAGAAAATAAAGCCGAAAAAACATCTCCGACATACACTTACAATAGCTTGACTAACATAACAGTACGAGGAAGTGTCATACAGTCACATGTGCGGTTTTGGATTAAATAATAATTTTGTTGAAACTGATGACTGAAAACTCCAACTAGAATACCGAGATATCAAACAATCGCCCAAATTGTTTTAGCTGCGTGGGATCCTTTCGAAATGCCATCCAGTTTAGTGCTACATCAGAAATTTAGGTATTTTGAGTGAATTTAATAGCAGTAAAACCTTTATTTTTATTGAATAACATACAGATGGAAACCGTCGAAGCACGTCAGAGCTTTCAAGAAAGTCTTTAGGTGTATTTTTACATTATACGTCGCTATAGCTCGGCGGCAGTTGATACATAAGGGAAATGGGTACTAAAAAGGCGATTGTCGATTGTATCGCCCACACAACGAAGCAATCCAACGTCGAGAAGAGAAGAATCAACTATTTCAAGTAGGAACTACACTAAAATTTCTAAACATTACACTCAAGGGTGTTGCCAAAGCTAAAGCCATAAATCTTAAACTTTACAGCATCAAAAGTCATCGCATACATTGCTTGACTTCTACTGGCAAAAAGAACTTTGTCAAGCAAACAACTATCAGATGAAGACCATCATAGATTATGGTGTTCAGGGTTACACAAATTGGCGGATTCTCTGCGGACACCGCTAAGAGGGATACTAGGAGCAGCAGGAAGTGGACCCAGTATAAACAGACGTCAATGTTGAATTTTCATAGCGGATGTCGTTTTTATTTCTAGAGCATCATTATGAAACAGTGTTCTAGGCGAAGCTACGGATCACTGTTCAGTAAACAAAAACTTACACGGATGACATGCTAAACACAACTTACACGCTATTCACACTTTTAGTCAGGCTTGTATTAAATCGCTTGAAAATCATTTCTGACAGGTTAAAGAGTTCGCTTCAGTTCGCTTCTTGATGACCATCATGGCTGTTCTTGTATTGGTCAACGTCAAGAGTCAGAATGGTATTTCAGGCAATTAATTTACGGTATGCCGATACTCCACTACGGACCTATTTTACGCGCATAGCATTGATTTTTAAAATTCATTAATCTCGAAAGCCTATACAATCCATTTTAGTCTTTAACACGCAAATAAATTATATATATATCTGTTCTAATGGAAATATGCTGTTCAGTAAGGTTGCGGCCTTCGCTGTTGGATTAGGCACGCCGGCTTCCATTTTTGATAGAACAGCCGGGCAAAACAGTATTACAACTTCAAGCATTGGATAACCTCATTATAGTATGACCAAATTAACGATGCTTTATTTATCAGCATCAATTGTTCGAAATATTTCGTTCCATCTTGGTTATTGCGATACGCGACAACCACTTCTGATAAATATTATTTTAATTCAGTTTAACGAATTTTAGTTAGAGGAGTGAAAATGGATCATGTCTAACATGCTGCGAATGTGGAAGCTTCTGTCTAGCAAAGATTTCTTCAGCGTCAGTAGGATTTTCGGCCCAGGTATTGTAGAGCGGGTTATTAAAATTTTATGGCGAATATTGTTAAAATATATATACGATTGTTAGCCAAAGTAGCAAATTATTAATTATTGTAAAATATTTTCAGTTGTGGGATTTACGAAGTGGAATTTGTACAATGACGCTTCATAACGCTCACACGGACGCAGTAACGGCGCTGCAATTCGACGCCGAACGCATTGTTTCCGGCTCACTTGATCGGACGATAAAGTTTTGGGACCTTCGAACCGGTCGATGCGGTAATACTTTGGACTGGAGCCAGGAAGAAGGCCATACTGGCGTTATCAGGCAAGGCTATTTTGGCTGGAAATTAGATTACATATGGAAACAAGGCGACCGGAGTCATCAATATTTATAGCGATCAACTATGAAAAAAATTTGTCCGCCTTCACTGGATCCATATATTTTTGAAAATCTTTTATTCGGCGCGAAATAGGATTAATTATATCAAAAGTGCATTAGGGAAGAGTATGACACTTCCCTGAACCCACATATAAATCCGTGTTTGATGACGCGTGCGGTTTCGGCCTGACCCTCAGGTTTTTTGGGTGGAAGTGTGTCGAACCTTTCCAGTTTCTGAGGGGTCGGGTTATAAGGAGCTGCTGGTTCAACCGACCCCCCCCCAGAAATTAGGAGGTCCGGCCTACCCTCACCCCCGTTCTATTTAAAAAGTTTGTTTGGGGGGGGGCGGTCGTGATGCACTGACCCCCAGATTCTGGGGGGCTTAGGCGCAAAACGGGTTTACATGTGAATGCAATGAAGTGTCATAATCTTCCCTAATGCACTCTTGATTATATGTACATGACTTAATGTTTGCATTGCTTCAATGTCAATTTTGGGGTCAGATTTCTCATAAAGTCGATCCGAAATATTGAAAGTTATATTTTATGTTTAAAGATTGCCTTTTCGAAGTGATATGGCGAAAATTTCCACGAACTTGGCCTTAGTGTATTGATGATGTGATATTGCCTATTTGGGACTTGTAAGGGCGCTCAGAAACCTCAGTTTTGAACTTCCACACGTGTCACTAAGTTCAGAGTAGCCACAGACGCTCAATTTCCGGATGTCGTCTCGAATTTATAGTAATATATTTATTAAGCATTGCGACTCACTTGTACCAAAAAGAATAAAAACAAAACTTTGAAATGGAGACAGTTTTTCAGATTGAGGTCAAGAACCGTATACTAGTGTTATTAGGCAATATTTTTGGTAATATGGGTCATTTCACGCAACCAGGTACTTTTGAAACAACAGTTTTTGAAGCCAAAATGAAACGTTTTCGTATGTACAGTGTCTAGACCCTTCCGACGTAAAAACCCTGAATTTTTCGAATATGGATGTCTCTATGCAAATCGAGCTATCTGAAACCTGCTACAGGGGTCGCAAAGGGTATCCCTGGAGGTCAAATTTTAATCCGAAATAAGTCATTATTCTGTAGGTTGACGCAGTGACATGTGAACCGTGGTCTGTTTGTATGCATTTAGACCAAAAGGGTCACGGTCAAGCCATTTTGAGGACTTGCGACCTAAAATTGGTGCAGCTAGGGCCCCTTTATGGTTAAAAATCGACCAATTTAGAACAAGCCTGTCGCAGAAGTTTTTCTAGCGCAACGGAGACTGCACCTACTGATACCATTTAATGATCACCAAGCAGATCCTTAGGCCGTGTAAAAATTGGCACCCTGATATGTGTTAGTCGGGGGGGCTACACCTCAGGTCGGGGGGGGGGGCTACACGCTACACCTTCCTCAACATACATTGTGTGAGACTGGCTACTTCTAGAGATTCTAGATTTATTTTAACACGCTGTTGCTGTAAAACAAACACAATTGATGTATGATTAGCTTACATTTAGGTGATGATACCAAGGACAATGCGAAGAATAGATGTGCCAGCAGGCAGAAGGTTCCCTAGCTACCCAGTTAACAGCACGACCCTATATCATGGTGCAATGATGATGAACTTATATATTAATATGGTTCTTGCCACCTTCGGTTTCGTTTACTCTATATGCTGTCGGGAGGGGGTTACACGCCAGGTCGGGGGGGGCTACATTTTCATTAAAGATTTTTAATACATGGCTCCATTCTAGTGGGCGTTACTATGTTTCTACCCGTCCTATTGTAAGACTGTATGCTAAATTTGGCTTTTTTAAATTTAATTTTCATCAGGTAGGGGGAGCTACTGATACATTTGCATACCCCATTTTTGGCACCTTATGACCATCGACCTCATAATCAAACAACACATGGACAGACGCTGATATTCTTTTTTTTTCAATAACACCTGTACTGATTACGATTACTGTTATATAGCATTTTTGGCGCTAGTGCACTTTGACGTTATTTACCATCGTATGCAAGCGGCCAGATTTGACCTTGGTTGGTGGGGCTACATGTCACGAAAAAGCTTTTCGGAAGCTTGACGTCAGCTTCAGTGTCGATGCTTTGTCCCAAGTTTTTCCGGAAAAATTAGCAAATACCAAAGGATCACAGTGAAATGAAAACGCGGCGATACGGCGAACGTTTATAGTGGGACATGTGTTTTTGGCTTCATTTGGCCAACCCGGGTTGAGGGCATCTGTCTCCTGCTATGTTAGGGGTACAGAGGTCCACCATACCTCATTATGACCGTCAAACATGCTATTACACCTCACAGCGACTTTAGATTTCCTTCCAAACCACTGGTGGTATGGGCCAAAAAGTACCGATGTAGCCCCTCCCCCGACTAAATGACATGGTTTCGTGAAATGACCCATATATCGATTATGGTATGTTTTTATAATAATTATAACGTTTTATAGTAAATTCTATAATTGTAATAAAATACATTGATGCAATAAAGTTGGTTGTGTTTTTTCAGTACTAGTATTGAGGTTGACTTCCCTATATATCTCAGACAGAACAATCGGCCAGACCAGTTGATTCCTTGTCAAGGCTATGTAATGCAGTGTTCATGTCATAATGTCCCACCATTTGGAACTTTTCGCCCGCTATAGTCGTGATCATATATAAACAGTCATGGTCACACCCATACCGTGACGGCATACGATACATTCCTAGCTGCTACATTTTTGTATTATGGTGTCGCAGATACTCTTAGCTATCATTGTTTCTCAGCAAGAGCAACGGACAATGCCTGTAACTATTGTGGCGTATTATTCAATTGTGTTGTTTGTTTTTGAAAATCTAGATATAAATACCTAGACCATAGGGTAGATAGGAAGTTGTCCACCCCCCAAGAATTGGACCCATCCGCACTTCACTTTCCCCCACAGTCACCGCCGCCCCAAATTTTCATAATGTAAGGAGACTAGACCCTCTCAGCGGACGGACCTTTGACACCTATAATCTAGACCATATCAATGTTGACAAGATAGTAAAATCACAGACGGCGAACAAGAATACAGAATGAACACTGTCCTTCACCCTGTCAGCACATGAAATCCCTTAATTACAGTCAGGACAAAAACGAACACAACAACGTGCGTTTGCGTTCGTTTATAAACGAATGCTAAAAGTCATTTTAAAGTATGACAAATTTTTACGTTTACGTTCGTTCACGTGTCGTGTTCGTGTTTATGCACTTATGTCCATGACTATAACTACCCTTGATAAATTAATTTACAAAAAATAAAGAGATACCTTATTGTCGAGTGTGTACGATGCCGTGTGGGGTATACATATTCCAAACGTTGGAGCATTATAACGTGAACGCTGCATAAATCTTCGAACGTGATTTCCTGCATCGTTTGTCTGCGATGATTAACATAAGACGGGGTGACTAATTTTTAGAGTTGATAAGGTAACGCGTTCTGTAAGTCCTTCAACCCAATCCTGCCAAATAAATAATAAAACTTGAGAGTTTCAAAACCGTTTTAACTTAATTCCCAATGTCGTGACCCGCGGCAATGCGGAATTTTAGTAAGAAACACAGTCGCTGAAACTACAGTACTCGCCAAAAATGACCGTCGCATTTCGAGCGAGCGAGTTCGAGCGAGTGGCTCGCACGAGATTTCGCAACTATTTAAATTAATAGAAAATTCTATTTTTAGAACAAATTTATTTCGAGCGAGTCGCGAGCGAGCGACAGTCATTTTTGGCGGGTACTGTACAGTCACGTCTATAAATAAGTTCAAAATAATCGATCGAAATTTCGAGCAATTTCGATTAAACGAAATTTCAAACGATTTTGAGTTGAATGGATTGCGGTTAAAAGAAATTTGGATCGATTGCGTATTCCAGCGTTTTTACTGCATTTTTTTGGCCACACTTTATTTCCTTTTAAAATTTAACTGTTTACACTTTATTTCCTTTTAAAATTTAACTGTTTGTTATTTGTTTTATTGTTGTTGTAGGTGTCTCCAAGCAGATCGTTGGCGTGTTGTCAGTGCGTCAGACGACAAAGTTGTTAAGGTGAGGGTTTACAAAATATTGTTGCAGTACAAAATCTATTCACATATCGCCGGAACTGAGGTAAATCATTGCGTTTTAACGTAATATGTTGCGAAATATACCAACCGTGTTGAAGGTATGAAATGTTAATGGGTTTTATTGCGGACAGTAAATAAGATAATAATTTTAGGATAAATTTTATTTATCATTTTGACCGTCATGTTTGTATACCTTCACTGAACGTTTTGTTTGTCTTATTCAAATATTATCGGTATATTCATTTCTGCGTAGTTATTGTACGGGTTTTGTTACGAACAAGATTGTGCATATTTCAACAAAATAGAGTGTGCTCGTGAAAATAGAGCAGTCGTTGTGCTGGGTTATGGTCAGAAAACCAAAAAAGTTTTGTGTTCCTAAATAAATGAAAATTAACGAAATTTTTAAGACCCAGATTCAGAAAGAACCTGTGAAATTTTTGGCAAACAATGTGCATGCACAGTTGTTCGTAGCGATAGATTCATCGGAAGCGGACTGTTGCTATCAAAAATTTCGAAGTCGCTTGCCAGGTTAACGCCAAAATAAATTATTTTCAGGTGTGGTGCTTACAGACCGGCCGGCACTTGGTTAATTTAACTGGTCATTCTGACGGCGTCACCTGCCTTCGTTTCAACGATTATCGGGTTGTCTCAGGATCGTACGACAAAACGGTGCGATTGTGGGATTTTTCGTGCTAAATCAGAAGTCAGCACGTCGCTTGGGTGTAGCATAATTGAGTACGGCGGAGTTGGACAGTGGACGTGTTTAAACTACGTACAAGTGTCCCTATAATCAGTTATAAAATGAGTCGCTGAGAAGACCATACAGGAATATTAATGTCGCTCTGTTGCTGTGTGCTATTCGTCATTAACTTGTGATCACTTGAAGATTTTATAATCTATGCATCTCGGGCTTTGTTTGGTAGACAACTTCTGCGTCGTGATGGACCGTCTTGTTTGATTATGGAAGATGGTATACAGTCGAAAATAGAACGTGTAATGTATCTGTGCCAAAGTACTGGAATTTAAAATTGAGTTTTTTATGTAAACTGTTTATTAAAATCTTACGACAAATATGATGGGTAACACGAACGGCGATTCAGGTATTGCCTGGAGCTTTTGTAACCACAATTGACGTTAACGAAAACCAGTTCCTCTGAATTTAGAACTGGTGTTCTGAATAGCCATACTATCTTCGTGCACGATCAGAGCGTAGTGTAACGTAGCGGACATTGTGTGTTGTAGGTGTGAAAGCTTTTATATTCCGTGTGTGCGTGATCGGTCATAACTCGGAAACAACGTATCACCGATTTTCATGATATTGGGCTCATTCGAAGCGGCATATTCGATTTACCGTGTACATCCCCTAGCGTTTTTGATTTGAGATCTGTTTCGGGGTCAGATGTCAAAATGAAGTTTTTTACCCTGCTTCCCGGAAGCAAGATTATTTTTATCTTAACTTTCGAATTTTTTCTTCGGTTAGTTTCATTTTTCTTAATAAAATAATATCTGGCGATGCCTCTTTTTTGTTTTTCGGTTAAGGCTCCCTTTCTGAAGTTATGGGTTTGAGGTTTTCATCGCGTGGTTCCTCGACCCAAAATTCGAAAATTTGTTTTGGCGTCCGGGCGGCTGAAAAGTTACCCGGGGATTTTCTGACGTGAAAAACTCATTGCTGGTGTTGGTTTTGCTCTGCTACCATGGTGCCTCCATGGTTCCTTGACCCAAAATTCCTAATTTTACTGTGACGTCCTGGAAGGCTGATAGCTTGCATCTGCAATCTCGCTAGAGTTATATACTAGTATATGGATTTTCAGGAATTTATTTGGCAAAAACTTGTATACAATTTCGAAACGTTAGGCATGCACCTTTTACTACGTTTCGCTTTGCGCAAGATAATGTTTGTAATATTTGGTATGTGATTTTGTAAAAATTCACTGGAATTTGAAGTATATACATCTCACTGAATACGCTTAAGTGTCACGTGTTGTACAAAAAGGTGAAAAAGAGTTCCGATTAAAGTATTTTTGTTTCAGAATTTTGACGAAAGCACGGAAACCTACCCGTATAAAAGTTTTTTGATGCAATGGTTTTTTGGTTGTGTCTTTTGCTACTTTTGGCTTTGCCTAAGGTAATGTTGTGACGTTCATAGTCTATTGAGTAGCTGAAATTCATTAGACTCAGAAATATGTGCCTTCGCGGAATCCATACAAGTGGTGATTTCCTTTTTACAGGTTACACGAACAATTTGTTGTTTCACATTTTTTCTTTTTTATTGATTAGTTTGTAACAGAAACACAATACTGATCATCTGGTGTATGGCATAAATCGTCGAACACAGTATGCGGTAAAATGCAAAACTTAAACGCAGTAATTTTATTGTAGTGCTGATTCATACAGATTGGTGTGCGGCCAATTTTACCAAATTGATGTAGTTATGCTTCTGCGTAGAAAGACGGCGCTGGTGAACACATTTGAACACCATTTTTCAGACCAAAATAAAGCTTAATTCGGCTTTGGCTTAAATTCGTACAAATGGTTCACGATTTTACTCAAATTTTCACAATGCACAGAATCATGTAGGATATTTAATAGTATTTATCCCACTTCATTAGCTTTCAACTCACAGGCGTGTAAAGTCAGCATCATTATTTTAACTTGAAATCGTAATGTATGTTTTGATGGGCCCATGTCAACTTTAGGGGCCGGACGTTATAAAGAAATTAAGAACAGCTTAGAGCGCGGGGTTCTGGGGGCGGCTGCCCCCCTCCCGACTTAGGCTTAGTACATGGTTCATATACAAACCTTAGGCTAAGACTAAAGCTTAGTATATCGAGAACGGCATGGCATGCATTAAATCCCGGCCAATAAAGTTGACATATGTCAAGATTTGTTCTGTTTATATAAAGTATAGTATTGGTTTTAAGCGTGTTAAGCCTTTAGCAAATATAAATTAAATCTTTTTCATGGTGTCTAACGTCACGGAGCGGTATAATCAGCCTAGGGGAGAGATGCTAAACTCGGGAAACATTTAAAAGGTGTCCGTATGTGTATTAGATCGACGTGACGCTGCTGCATTACGCACTTCTACAAACGTAATGCACATACATCACCGGCTATTGTGACTTCAAGGGCGGGCCTACTGGGTTCAGATGCTTAAATTTTCGTTTTATTCTGGTTAGGCCCAAGGCATTACGCAGCTTAGCAAGCCGCAGGAGCGCTTCACAGGGTGTGTTCTGATCCTGCCGGACCGGTTGCGCATGTAGCCTAAGAGGTACTACCTTTGAGGTCCCCAGGTGTACTAGGACAAGTTCTGACCCTAAGGGATCCCAGCTGCACCACCATCTTAGCACTGTGGTGCCCGGACAACCCCGGCTTCCACGAGTCCCCGGTGATCTGCTAGATGACCTAAGGGAACCGCTTAGCTTAGTAGGGTGTCTTCGGGTTTACCAGGGTGTTCAGCCTGGTCCCTGTAGTGGCCCACGTGTCTAGTGGTACGAAGGTCTCTGAGGGAGAGTCAACCCTTAAGGCTGCTCACAGGTATTAAGGCTGACTCGCCTTTCTCTCATAATCCAACCGATCCCCTAAGCGGTGTTCTCTGGACCTGGCATAGCCTAGCTAGGCTCCCCCGTTGTGTCCCGGGAAAGGGTGATGTCTTAACCCAATGACTAGTGTGATGCTCAACCGCGGTTCTAGTAGTGGCCTAGGTTTGAGCGTCCCTTTTGACGCAATTCTCCCGCACTAATCCTAGAGTAATGCACGACTGGCTCTGAAACCTAGGCTGTGGCCACCGGTCAATCCTAAATGGGGCCTCGTTGAGGTATGTCCCCGAAATTTGATTACTTATAATAATGTTGGGGCACTGAGGCGGAGGCCCCAGTCCCTTGAGTGTCAAGACTCTAACCGCTAGTGCTATATGCCTGGCGGCGAGCTATGTAAAGCGATAATCAACTGCGAGGGGTTCGCGGCAGGGGCGTTCCTGATAGCTCGAATAAACGCGGACATAGCGCGGGGTGCAGAGTGGGTTGCCGGCTCGGACCTTGAAACAGGGGCTTGCGGGAGAACTCGCATCAGCGGATTGGATCGACAGGGCGTGGGGGTTGGATAACTTGCTCTCTATGGCGCAAAGCTGACCTAGGTTCAAAAATTCTTAGTTGAAACTGATTTCTAAGATTCTACTGGGGTCAGAAAATTAAACAGAACAACTAACTGCTTCAAAAAGTGACACACGGTTCAACTGATTTATGTTGAATCATTTTTCCTTTGCATTCTACTCTTCATAAACACCACCCAATTGGGGTGTACAGCAAATTATTTATAATATTTATAGTGTTACAAAATATAGGTCGGGTACCCTGCAAGATACCCCAATGCAAATATAATATTCCCCTTGAACATGACATCCTTAGGTAATATTTAATCGATTTGAACCCGTCATTCGAATAAAAGGGTGGCCGATTTCCCCAGGAACTCCCCAGTTGCTCTTTTTACCAATGAGGATAGGATACTGGCTCCTCATTGGGTCGTGGTACATTATACTCCACGTAAGTAAAACTCTAGATGAAAGCAGGGCTGAATGTCTACCAACTTTGTGCATTCACTGCAGAGACTGGAACAGGTCACGAACGATCCGCTTAAAATTCGCTCCCAGGGGTTCCGAGAGATGGTGCCGACGTGGATTTCCCCCGTGGTTGCAAGGTTAGAAAACCCCCGTCCCACCAAAGTTCAACACGGCTCGTTCACCGACAGCCCCAGTCTCTATTTCGTTCTACGCTCAGTTGGTGAGCCTCGTATTTTAATAGAGTTCTGGTTCGCAGTCGTTTACATCGCGTACTGCTCGTAGAAGCGGGGAATGCGGCATGCAATGAAAAATTTTAGCATTGTGAGTTTAGTTCTAAAAACGAATCGGAGGCAGCTTGTGTAACTTGAGGAGGCAAACGACTACGTCCCCAGAATTACTCTTATCACCACTCATAAATTTTGGCTGAGGCTTATTTAGATGTAGCCCTATAAATTTTCACCTAACCCTACGTAATGAATAGAATGTTGGCCGAGACAGTCACGGTTCGTCACCCGCTGAAAGAGGTACCATAATTTCCTTCTAAGGGAAGGGTAGAAAGCAGTCTGGACCCCTTGACCTGCCGAGACACGTCAGGGGCAGCAGAGGCTTTCGATCAAGGGCCGAAGCTCCCAGGGCTCCCGGTTACCGTAGCTGCACGACTTAGGGTGCCTGGGTTCTTTCCCCCTTTTTGTGAAAATGAACGTGACCCCCAAAATTTACAGAAACGCCGCGGGGTATCTCTCGAGAAATGCCAAACCGCGACGATGATCGCAACTGTCTCGAACCTCCTAAAAATCTGAAAAACGCCAGCTTATTCTCTCTGCGCCTGCGAGATCTCTTAAAACCTGATCCATTTCCTTAAAGTAAAAATTTTGATCACTCCTCGGACCTGTGAACAGAAAGAAAACGTGCGAGGAGCGGGGAACCAGTCGAGACATGCGCGGACAGAAATTTTGAATAATTTAGCATAGTTCGGCGGATTTTGACGGGGCCTGGCCCTTACGGGCGCGCGGAGCATCCTTCCGACACTCCAACGTCCGCAAGGGGCGGCCCTTTGTATAATCGAAAAGAGGCTAACGTCAGGGGAAGCTCTCCACCGTGGGGGCACGGCGAGAAAACACCCCTGGTATATCTAAAAAAAGAAAAAAACAAAAAGGCTGGCGAGAATGAAAATTTTGACTGGCGACAACCGCCAAAACAAAAGTATAAAAGCTCGACTGGTCCCAATCGGGGAATTGGGCAGTCTTCTTTTATACCTGGCTTAACCCCCCCCCCTTTTTATTGTTGCCAACCTTGCACTTCTCACACATATTTTAAATGTCGACTACAGACAAACAAAACATCGTAAAGCAACAAAATAAAATATTCGTCGCACATATACGGGCAACTTGAAGCATTGTAACGAACAGAACAGAGCTACGTGAGACAATTAATAGAGCCGCCGACAATAACAAGTTTTGCTGGGCAGTGGCCGAAACGTGCCAAAAGAGCACGTAAACAACCTAAACCTCGCGCTGGTCAGCGCGAGGTTTTGTTTTTGGTAGAATATATCAGCGCTTCAGGCGGTTTTAATGAATTAGAATTTTTGTAATTTTTGCTTATATTTCAGGAACCGAAAGGAGTAGGCGCCGGGGGCGGGATCATATCCATGCCCTGGCTGGTCGACTACTGTTAAAAATAATATATTTTGTGTATCTCCTATAGGTGGCCTGTTAGTGGCCGTCCTGGGTGTGCAAAATAGAAAAGTTTTGCATTCCGACCGAGTTATGGGGGTGCTGTAGAGACCCGTTGGGGCGGGTGACCCCGGTCTTCAGTGGGATGGTTAGTATAGGACCCAATGAAGGTACAGGGCAGTTTGGGACCTTAAAATTTGGGAGTTTAAACGCTAGATTGGGGGTCCATAAGTACTTACGGTTTGGGGTTAAGTTGACCCGAACGAGTAATTTTGAAGCCTCATAGGTCCCTAATAATAAATTAGTTCCCCCTTTTGGTTTGAAATATATAAAAACCCCAAAATTTCAAAATTCTACCACCCGTTATAAAAATGAAACTTTTAGGCTAATTTGTCTCTTTTCCATGTATTCCAAGTATTCCGTACAATACTAAATCACTGGTTATGTTCCGCCTGCATGTCAGGATGTCTTTCCAAACCCCAGATCATAATAGAATCCCCATTGCGTTTTGTCGCAGGTGTCTTGCGCAACTCCCAGACCCATCCTGGCAGTCAGTGGCATACACAATTTACTTTGCACAAATTAGCATCGAATATAGCACATTATATATATACGCTTTAGTGAAGGATGCGCACAGAAATCGACCCGCAGGGCACCTGATCAATGAATCGGTAAATTCGAATTGCGGAGGACAATAAAGTCTTGCCCCGTGTTCCCGGCCCATCCGACTACACATCCGTGCCATCCTCAAATACAAATCCATTACACAATAGTAAATACTTTTGTTATTTGTAAGGCAATTCCGTGATCGATCAGATAACCTAAAAATGAATTCTGATTCGATTGTGGTGCGAAATCACCCCGCGCACCTCGGGCTGGTGGAGCGTGATTACACATTTATAGCACAACAATACAATATTTATTTTATTCAACACAATTATGAATGATACATCAATAAATCCTTGGATCACGCTCCACCGGTATCCGAACGCCCTTTATCCGCTGAATTTGAAGCCCTTTTGGCCTGATTTTGAATATTTAGAACTTGGCATAAAAACTCGGGCTGTTACACAGCGAGGTCGGCTCCGTCACCTGCTCACAGGCCAGAGGCCATACCGCTATTCCCTATCCACGTTTAACCCGGGAAGTGTATTGAGACGTATTTAGATTAGATTGATCTTCCTAGTTTCCTAAACGATTAATTTATTTAGCCAGTGGCCCCCACTAGGGTCCGACAAATCCCTAGACGTTTAACGTCGGATCCGCGCGTAATTTCTTATGCTGGGTGCTCAGCGTGAATTTTAATTTTGGGGTGGTAACTTTCCTTATTAGCCGCATGAGTCGTATCCACACAGTAATATTATTGAATCGGCGAGTCACGCTAAGGTTTGCTTCAATGCGCGTGTCAAACCTGAACGTGGGTCGTCGATAGGGGTGACGGATTTCAAACCCCTTCAAATATCTATCGCCACACGGGTCAGCAAAATACTTGACCACATTGGGTTTGATTGAGCATTTATTGATGAGTCAAAATTTGGATACGGACAAAAACATATTGTACGGGCGAATACAAAAGGTGCAATGTCACTAACATGGTACGCTATTAGCAGAATGAGCAAGGTGTCAAACGGGGTAAGTTGCGGAGTCGTCGCCTTTTTCACGGAACTCTCACAGCTGAGCCAAATCACAGCGTGTACTGGTAAGCTTTTTCTTATGACAGCTGCGCTTACCTTACTTATTAAAATTGGGCCAGGTGGAAAGCAAATGCCGGTAAGTAATACCGAGCGTAAAACGGTTAGTTATCGATAAAGAGAGGCGCCATTCAACTAAACTACTTGCTCGGCACTACGATTGCTAATAAAAGGTACTCCGACAAAACAACAGGTTCAGGTAAGCGAAAGGCGGTAACGTAGCGGGTGCGTTCAAATAGGCATACGGGACAAAGCGTACAATGGGAAATTTGCGGGACTCAATCTTGCTCATCCTAATCGCGAGACTATGGTACATGACAAGTAACCATTTGTAAATGTGGTAAGGCAGCGATCGCATTAACATACGGCAAAGTATTATAGCAAACGAGAAATGGTATATATTGACAAAACAGTAAGTTTAGGGAGGTAATCATTGGTACGACTCATGAATTTTCTTTTTCTATTGCGACAATGGTGCAATCTCATTGTTCTTCCTACTCGCGTACATACATGCGTACGGTGACCGTAAAATGTTCAGCAGGTCCTACAAGACATAACTGGTTAACTTTGGGTCAAATTCTCTCTATAAAATCATTTCTCAAGCACGGTAACCTATTGGTAAAGTTTGGCCTTAAATCGAGGCTCATTTGAGACCTGAATAACTACCAAAAACAGACTTTTCGTGTGCACAAACATGACCTAGAGTAATGCTACAAATGGTCGGGTGGAGTCATCTGCTATACAGCTCACGGGTCCCGGTAGACTGAGGTTGGGACCGACTTTCTAATTTTTCAACTTTTCCTAATCCACATTTATGGCTAAAATTTACTATGTGTGGTACACCTATGATATGAGTTATATTTGATTGGGTTTAACTCATAATTTTATCTGGCTTACTGCGGAGTTCCAAGCGGACTCCGATTAATTTTACAGCAGAGTGGAATAACTCGGTGTTCGACGGTAATACTATCAAAAAGTGCTATGCTCGACAACGGGGTGCAGATCCAAGGGCTCCAAAGCGCATTGTGCACTAATTTGCAGCGGTCGGCTCCGGACCAAAAGATCATACTGGGTTAACGGTTTAAAGCTCGCGGTTTGCTTACGAGGTTCAATAAACGCTTGACAATCTTATTTGGTTCGTCCTACGACAGATTTCCTAGTTGAGAATTAACTACTCGTTCAATAATGCGCTATAACGTATAAGTAGGCCACTACCGAAGTAATGAGCTACTATGGGACGTTCCTAATTCCTACTAGTACAAAGGGTCCAACAAAATTGGCCCACTTAATTGATTTTCTTTAACTAATCGGATATCTCAACTCAATTCCTAAATGTGGATATTATCCTAGAGCGATCGACTGATTCATTACTGCTATTAGACAGCGGTACTAATGCGGCCCGAGGGACAAGCTCGGGCGAGTCCCTAGCTTACGACACAATCTATAAATTCTCTGGGTGCAATTACTGATGCCGAAGAGTGGCTATGTGTTATCCTTATACAAATTTTATGTCAACTTTGGGGCATAGGCGTAGGGGCATAAATTTTAAAGTTACATTTGTTAACAGACATTATTACTATGAAGAAACGGCCAAAGTTTTAGCAAAATTCCTGGAGTAGATCCTAAAATATTTATATTTTCATAATTTGGCGGGGCCAAGCCCCTTCAGGTTCGTCCGGTTTAGGATTCCGACGTGATACTCGGAGGTCTTAGATATTAGATCAATAGCCCGGATTCTAGACGAGATCCGGGTAAGATTATAACCCAATTGCTGGGGTAATTCTCGAGATGTGCCAAATTTTCAATCTAAGTGAGCTGTCTCGCTCACAGAGCGTTGGGCCGTATGTCTACTTGTGGTTTGATACAACTTTTCAGCGCGTGTACGATGCCTATAGCACCACTGCCTTATTAAAAAACTTGACGGGGTTCCTGGGGTAACTTGTTCCGACAATATTCCTAGGTTCCTACAAACAAAGTAGCAAGAATGACGGACGAACTTGCGTCCAAAGAAATCGTAAATCGACTAAAATCTTGAGTAAAATCTTTGATAAATACTTAATGAAAATAGTGTGACCACAGATGATTCGAAGTTCTACTATCAATTTTCAACCAAATTCTGTTTTGTGTAACGTCGGTCGACTCAAAAACTACTATTTTTAATCCTAACTCGACTCAGGAAAACATGTAAAATTAAGTCTTTACGCGAGTGTCGCGTCATTTATGCCCTAACTCGTTGACCGAGGGAGGTTCAATGCGACTTCGGCCATCT
This sequence comes from Trileptium ribeirensis, assembly GCA_030248225.1. NCBI lineage: Eukaryota > Metazoa > Nematoda > Enoplea > Enoplida > Thoracostomopsidae > Trileptium > Trileptium ribeirensis. Next base: position 55,773 of record JASANE010002845.1, read on the forward strand.
GGTTAAATGGTGTGAGCGGGCAGCTACAACCATGTGTTTGCGGGATAAGCTAGGACGGACAGGGATATCGTGTAAAACAAAGTATGGACAGGGAGTCCATGTAGACTTAAGCTTATGGTTGATCGTCACAAACTACACGGTCCTACCTTAACTGTTTTCAGAGCTAACCCCATCCTACATCGATAAGTCTGCGCGGTTAATCTACACCTCCCTGTCCATACTTACGTATTCGGGTCCTTTGATTCGGCGTCCATCGCGCGTTGATCCAATCGTAAAAGCAAGGAAAAGCAAGCCAAAACGCAAAAAGAGTTATGAAAGTAAAACCATAATAGTAATAAAGCGTCAGAGTCGGTCTGCAAAACGACCGAACTCTGCGCTGCCGAAGTCGAACTGAACGCTGCTTAAATACTAGAATTTTAAATTTAAAATTTTTGAATTTGGGGTCCGTTAAAGTGCTTATTCAGCACCTTTGGAGCGATTTGACCCAAATTTTAAGCCTTTAAATCAAGTCTTATTGTCTCGAATTCCGATCATATTTGGATAAATTTAATGCCCAAATTTTATATAATTAATATAATTTATGACCCTCCTGATATTAAATTTATATAGACTTTAAATAAAATTACTCCAAGTTTCTAGAAATTCCTAGCAAACTTCATACAATGCTGCATTTGCTAAAGGCGAAATTGTCCAACTACATACAAAGTCCAAACAAGTACGCCAAAAACTCCAAACTAATATTAAAATGTTTTTACTTGCCGAGGTCGAGACTGTTTACTCAAGAGCTCCAACTTCTGTGGTTCAGCTACATTAAAGCTGCCACTTTATATAAAATTCCAGCTTCTGTATGAAGTCCACGATATTTGAGCATGCGCCGGCAGCCATTTTGGCTAAAACAGTCGTTGTTATTATTCGATCTGGCCTTTTTCTTAGCGACCAAATATAGGCAAAAAATCGGGGTAAATAAGCAAAATTTCGGAGAAAATTGTGATCTGATTCCCCTTGGTCTTAGGTAGGGCTAGAAACTTCTGATGTTCACTCGCTATTAACTTTATATTAACTTCATCTAAACCAAATATTAAATTAATCTAAAACTGTAGAGGGCAATAATGTTTGTTCAAGAGCTTGAAGCTTGATGGTCTTAACGAAGCTTAATATCAAATCATACATAGATGTACTGCATTTATAGCGGGTGCTGACTGCTAAGGATTCTGTCGAAGCGTCCAACTTTATATATATTATATATAAAGTTTATAGAAACTTTATAAATTAAAGTTATTTGCTTAAACCGTTGTTGACAGAAGCTACTACAGGTGAATACAGGACACAAAATTCTGAACTTTATATAAACTTTGTATTAATTTAATATTAATGCTGACTTATTTTATATAAATGTGCTTAAAAGTACTATTCGGGAAAAGGGACGCGGCTTGTGTAAACAAAACAAAAGAAGCGAGGGCAAAGGGTTAAAAAGAGGGTGGCATTCCCTCGGCAATGGCCGAAGTGCCAAACGAGGTTCGAATTCGGACTCAGTATGTCCGTCCGAACAAATTGATATGTGACAGGTCCGTATTCGGACAATAAGGGGGGAAGTGCGCTCCCGGGGGAGGACCCATGCCAAATTTTACAAAAGTTAGGGTGCTTTAAACGGCTCGCTGGGTTTCGGGATACATTTTCCTGGGCTGTTGTACATTTTTGTGTTAGTCTTGACAAGAGGAATCGAATGAGGGGTTACACGCCGGTCGTGGCGTTGTTTCGTGTGTTTCCATGGGAGAGGGTACCTAAAAGTGTGCACTGCGGGACCGGGCTGGGCTCAAATTAAAGCCCCGGATCTTGGGATCACAACGATGCCATATACATATTTTTATGGCTAATACTCGTGGAGTTATTTAATTAATTATGTTTGACTCGTCTAAGTATATACTTATTTGGTCACAAGTCCGTGGATCCGAATCGGATCTCCACGAAGCCGGTCTCATTAGAAAGACCGTAAAATTTCCTATCAAAAATGTTGAGTACTAACTTTTCGAGTTCTCAACCGTTCCGGAGTTATGGGCCGGAGCCGATACTTTTGATACCAAATTTTCATAATTTTCTTTTAAATTTTACCTTTCATTTCGACCAGCGACAATGAACGCTGGTAAATGATATTTTATTTATCATCGGAAATTACCAGTGTAGTAGTGAATATTGAACACTGGTAAAGATATTCCTCCTTTCTTACTAATATTTTCAGAGAAATTTGCTCGTTTGCTGTTCGCTATAGGGCGAACAGCCAAACTTTTTGTGGTCCTTCCTCGTGAGGACGGTCGTGACGGGTATCCGTCACGGCCAATCGTTCCTACGGCAAATAGTATCAAGTGTCGCAGTCCTATCGTGTGGGATATGGCTATTCCTACATATATAGATCGAATTCGGCGGGGAGTCGTACTGTTCTAAATTTCTACGAGTCGAGTGTGGCGAAGGCTCGCCATACCGGCAATTTTCTGCCTAAAAAGTAACAAATTGCATGCGTGAAAATCCTTAAATTCTGCTTAAGATCATCCCAAACAAGTCAAAATATTCCTGATCAATGGTACCGCCAAACTTATGAATTACAAGGGTACAACAACGTACAATAATTATAATACCAATGGCATAAATTTACAATGCAAATTGGCCTTTTATGGTCATTATTACAACAAGAAAAATGGTACAACTATGGTACAAAAATGGTACAACTATGGTACAACAAAAACACTGGTAAAGATATTCCTCCTTTCTTACTAATATTTTCAGAGAAATTTGCACGTTTGCTGTTCGCTATATGGCGAACAGCCAAACTTTTTTTGGTCCTCACTCGTGAGGACGGTCGTGACGGGTATCCGTCACGACCAATCTTTCCTACGGCAAATAATAACAAGTTTCGCTTATCATACGGGGTAGGGCTATTCCTACATATATAGATCGAATTCGGCGGGGGAGTCTTACTGTTCTAAATTTCTACGAGTCGAGTATGGCGAGGCCTCGCCATACTCGCAGTTTTCTGCCTAAAAAGTAACAAATTGCATGCGTGAAAATCCTTAAATTCTGCTTAAGATCATCCTAAACAAGACAAAATATTCCCGATCAATGCTACCTCCAAACTTATGAATTACAAGAGTACAACAACGTACAATGATTATAATACCAATGGCATAAATTTACAATGCAAATTGGCGCTTTTATGGTCATTATTACAACAAGAAAAATGGTACAACTATGGTACAACAAATATACTTCTGTAATCAATGATACAATATCATGATAATCGTAGAAATGGTACAAAATTATAGCAAGACATAAGCGCTTTTATGGCCTTTTTATAACACCCTATATGGTATAAATATAATGATCATAAAATAATATAGGATCATGATGAAACATAGGCGCTTTTATGACCTTTAACTGCACAAAAATGTGGTACGAACATGGTATAACGATTATCTATATATATGGATATATAACCAACAAGTACTATTCGAATCAGGCAGCCAAATCGTGCACGTATACCTGAAAGTGCCTATGAGTATCGATGTTAATTCCAATGGTATATATGAACGCACATATATGATACGGTCATACAAATCAAGTATGTAACGAGTGCCTTTATGGCCATAACAATATGGTTATAACAAAACGATGGTAATGATACTATATATAGAGCTATATATACGCGATTCTAGTATGGCAAAAAAGCCTTTATGGCTCTACAATCAATCGATAACTATGTATAGATATATACGCATATCTACTGTCGCAATACTCCTACGATTAATCATTCCTGAAATATTAATAATGATACCCATTTTGATCACGAAAAACTGTCGGCGGTGCGGGCCCAAATACGACAAAAATCTCTAGTTCGTAGCGAGGTTAATGGACGTAACGGTTTATGATTTGTGCTAAATATATTGTTTATAAATAGGGTGACGGCAGAGCCTTGCGGTCGGTTTGTATGTGCGGGGGAAATCGACTTATGTGTTCGCTTGCGCACAAAGGGTTATAGATTGTTTCTGATTTCGTATACGTACGTATTTCGAGGCTACAGCGGGTTTCGTACCAAGTTGGGTCATTCCCATTGGGAATTCTAAGTTGGGAGACATTCGCCCTTAAAATTCAGAAATGTTGACATTACGCTATGGCCAAGATAATTGGGGAATTCGATTAAATGTTGGCCATTACACTATGGACAGGACTAATAGTGTTCGATAAAATGTTGGCCATTACACTGTGGACAAGTTTATTGGTATTCGACAAAATGTTGGCCATTACACTGTGGCCAGGATTATTGAGGTGTTCGACTAAATGTTAGCCATTGGACTGTAGTCAGGATTATTGGAGTATTTATAAATGTTGGCCATTAGAGCGTGGCCAGGATTATTGGACTGTCTACTAAATGTTGGCCATTAGACTGTGGCCAGAGTTATAGGGGGCATTTGTAAATGTTGGCCATTGGAGTGTGGCCAGCCTTAATCCACCTCGTAACGATCCAGTATGGATCTGTTACAACTCTTAATTTTTAAGGGAAAATTATTTGACTCTTTACTAGGGGTGGGAAGATTAAGTACGGGTTCAAAGGCTGGGTTTTGTCGGGGGTTTTAGGTTCGTTTCGGATGTTTTGGGTGACTATTTGTGTTTTCGCGGTTACTTTTCGTACGGCGGTTTTAATTTAATTATTAGGTTGTGGGGGCTTTACTACCGCTTTTTCTTGGTATTAAAGTGGGCTCACTACAGCCATGAGCCCTACAAAAAGGAGCACCAACGTACCCTGTCCTCTACAGTCGCTAAAGGCGACATATGTACAATTACTAATAAATAATAATAAATTAGTAAAAATAGGGCACAATCGAAAGTTGAATTTTCTTGGGGTTTTATATATCGAGATTTCTACTAGCGATGGGGTTTCATTTGTGACCGCTTGCTATATTAAAATTGTCAATTATAATTAAATATTATTTTTACGGATTTTCGATTATTCTATTTCCATTGGTCCACTTTTATATGTGGTTCCTTTCAAATTTTTTGGTTATGTTTTATAAATTTTGTGAAAGTTCTTTAGGTTCCCAATGAAATTTCCAACGGTCTTTATGACCTTCTCTTGATTTTTTAAAGGGGGGTATTTTGACTTTGTACTAGGGGTTGGGATTTTATTCTAGGGTTTTGGTGGTGTTGTAAACAAGATCGTTGCTGCTTCGGTCCTTCTAAAAATTTCGCTATAGGTGGTTTAGTTCTGATTACGGTTGACAAGTCACTACATTACCGAACAAATATCATCACAAACAGTAATATTATGACAAGTATCACAGTAATATGTCTTAACTTTCTTGGAAAGTGGTTAAAACTTAGCTTATTAAGTTTACCATGGTTGGTGATAAGCACTTTCAATGCATACTTGAAGTATCTGCAAGCTGAAATATCAAAATTTTGAGAATCTTAGCAAGTTTTATATATTTTCGGGGCTTCGTTCGTGGCTTTTCTTGGGGCGATAGAAGCTACTGGGGATCAAACTCGGGTTCTATTTACTATGAGCGAATGGGCTTCTTCTAGCCGGGACTAGGTTTTCGGTTTTGGGGAGGACAATGTCCTCGTTCGGGCGGCTCTTTTCTTGTGCTTTTCTTTAGCAATTCCTAGGACGTTTTCTGTGCTTTTTTCCTTAGGGTTAAATAGGGTTCCTGTGAAGAAACCCGGACAAAAATTGCCTATCATTTGGTCATCCACGGCGATACGATCGAGCAGCTTTGATTCGGCGCAAATGGTCATTTTCATCAATTGAGGTAGTAAAAGCTCAAAATATTAAATTTACAATTGTTACTGATAAGAGCTTTTTCTATATAAAGCTGGTCTTGCAAGCAGTATTTTAGCTACAACTTTGACAAATTTTGAGGGAAAACTTACTAAAAGCGGTTTCGGAGGGATTGCGGAAGAAAGGGTTTTGACTGGGATTAGGGCTGTAGGGAACCTTTTCGTCTAGAGTCCACTTGATACTAGAGACGTTAATATTTTGGGAATACTGCGAAATCTCGCTAGTCCTTTTGATCTAAGCCTGAAGACTACGATATCGTCTTTACGTCCTCGCTGATTTTGATTCTTGCACCAAATTTTGGGTATCTAGTTGTTTTCCCAACTAATATAGGTATCCAAATACGCGTGATATCAAAGGTACAATGACAATATTCATACCAAGTATCTATATATATACCATCTTACATATATTTTATATTATAACGTCATAACGATTACATCGGGTAACAGTGAACGGTTCGTTTTAAACTATTTTATTTAACATTCCTTGATTTTAGTTTATATTCTCTCAAATTTACTGTTTTCCTTGTAACTGATTTTCCAACCAACGGCTCAAATGATTGCGAAATACTCATTAAGTACTGGTTCTCGTGTCTCAATACATTGTTATTCGTACAGTCCCATACGTCAGGTGAGTGGAGTTCCATAGGGAAGGGCGGAATTCTCACTTTGCGTAACAAGTGGGGCTTATTAAACTGAAATTCGGCGTAGGCCTCCTAGTCGATCAAGCCATCATTCATATTGGATTCAATATTCCAATAAGGCGGGGGTGGTGCTACAATAGCGGTACCAGAGTCTGACAGTAAATAGTCAAAGATATACATGTAACGTCTCAATCGCCGTAAAACATGGCGAGGAGAGCCCAAGGGTTCGTTTTCCATGAGTTTCTTCCGAAGGGCGGATAAATATCCACCTACAATGACCATAGTTTGAGTTTGTGGGGTAATTAAACAAGTAGCCATTCGGATAAGGAATTCCATAGTTGCTCTTGCCCAACTATAGGCGAAATAATCAGATCTTTCATTGAACTTTAATGGCGAGGCGGCGGTAGCATCGCCGAGAAAAATTGTTGTAGGCCATGAGACGATTCCGTATCTATGAAAGGTGCTAATTTCTTGGAGTAATCGTCCCATTACGTTGTGACAGTTCCTTGGGCGACGGCCCATTCTAAAATCATGAGGTCCAACAGCTATACCCCAGAAGCTATCGGAAGGATTAGCTTCCAGAAGCTGGGCGTCTCTTGTAGACAACAGGGTATTCCTTAAAGCGGGCAAGTCGAATTTGCGCAATAATACTGTTCGCATTAGATGAGGCGGGACAGGGGCGGAGGAGTCGAGTGTTTACCTCATCCAAAATTGTTGTTTGTTTCTCCGGGCAATTGATTTGACATCACGAGCTCCCAATCTAAGATCTTCGATGTTTCGTCCGGCTTGATCCTCGTTGAAGAGGTAAGTGCCGAATATTGGTATCCTTGTTCCGTAGAACTGTATTCGATGGGGTAATGTTGAATCGTTTGATCGAGGCCGGCCATGTTCGACAACGTAGGCCATCGAGTGCCTCGGGAAAGACTTCGATCGGCTTCGGATAGTCGATGAAGTAATACGGCACAGGAACGGGATTTTCTTTGCGATTTGTTGACATCAGCGTATCGCTTCGGTCCTTTGAGATAATTCATCTAGAATTTAAATACTTCGTCGTTACTGACGGTTCTTCAGGGAGGAATTGGGTTGGAGCTCGAGGTTCGTAACAGGATTGGTATCAACTGGGCGCTGTCAGGACGGCTATTGTCGTCCTCGACGGGGAGGTGGTCGTGATGTTCGAACGGCTTGAAGTCCAAAGTCTTCAGGGCGTAGCGGTCTACGTCCCCATGGGTAATTCGGAATTCTTTCGGGGTGATGTCGAATAGTATGTTCAACACCAGGTTGATCCATAAAGTCTAAATAGGGTGAATACATCGTTCGGCTACTTGCTTGTCTACTAGAAGTATCGAATTGTGTCGGTGGTCGGGAAGGGAAAGTTTGAGTTCGACCGACAGGATCATCACTAGGTCGTTGTGTCCTCCTAGGAAAGGCTTCAGCGGTTGGAATTGTATCGGATAGCTGACAACTACGGTCATTAGCTTGTCTATACGGCATTTCGCGGCGGTTGGTTGGCGTGTCCTGCCTTCGGATAGGTTCACTTCTTCTAGTTATAGGTATCGGGTGTTTCTGGTTGGCATTATCTTTCTGAGACATGACCGGTTCATATAAACTATAAGCATTAGTTCCCATTTTTGGTGTCATTGACAATCCACCTTTGGTACAAGTAACGTTAGTTGCGGTTTGCATATGCCTAGCAGGGAGTAACCGGAATTCCGGTTCCGGCGAAAATCGTGTTCCGGGCAAAAACCATACCGGAACCGCAATTCCGGTTTAAAAATTTTGTTTGAAATTTTCCACGTTTTTTCTTCATCCTGTAATCCAAACCTATGTAATATATATATTATACAATGATCAAGCTATACAACCAAGTAAAAGAAAAGATTAACTAACCAATTTGCCATGTGAAACGTAAGTAAGGCACATAATTAGAGCAGGAATTTTTCATAATAACCTGCAGGAGTTTGTTAAATCAAAGCCAGGTCGATGCTTGTAGCAGCTATTTTACACATCCAGAAGTCTGTGGGATACGTTTGAATTAAACCGGTCCAACTCGGTAACAGAGTATGGCTTACGCAGAAGTACTTAGGATATGCTTGGCTAACATAAATTGCGTCAAGCAGCCGCCAGTGCGCTTGTTAACTTGGTATATCAGTCTAAATTGAAGTAAACTAACGTTTTCTGCAACGCAGCAAAAAACTGCTTTCTTGGCAATGAACTGTATTTATTGAAACTGTGTGAGAAGCATTACAGTGTGTCTCATTTATAGCATTCTGATTAGAAAGTTATCATCATGATCTAACTGACGGGCACTGTTTTTCCAACGCTAGCCTAAACAGTGTCTCTGACCACTGATCAGAAAATTACCTTCTATCTATTATTTTCTCTTAGAATCATATAAACCAATAATTTTAAGTTTCCTACAGAAGAACATGTAACAACCGTACGTGTAGTAAAGGAAGGCGACTGGAGACAGAGGGAAAGTATGTATTCTACGCTCCAAGCTTTGTAAGCATATTCGATTTGACGTAGTATACGCAATGGTGTATAGTGAAAGACATTTTTTGCTCTGAATGTCCAAAAAGCGACATATTTGATCGATAAACATTATTAGCTTCCTCAGTCTCTTTAAAGTTTCAGAAAGGCAATAATACCATCGCAATACATTAAGTTTAATGTAAAAGTTATTTTTAATGCCTTTTAAATCCACTATACCTTCATTTCTTCCATCATTTGTTTTACTATATATAAATTTCCAAGACCAGGTTCCGGTTCCGGTTTAAATGGACGGTTCCGGTTATTCCCTGATGCCTAGGTGCGGCAGTACTGGCGATTGCTTGCTTAACATTATTAATAGTGCGTGGATTTTCGTGTACACCACGTTGCGAAGCGGGCTCTTGCCTGCGCGCAGGGCTACGTTGCGGGGAAGCGGTTGGGGTAGGTTCGTCATTACTGAGTACTCTAGCAATTCCTTGTCTAATTCTATTTAATTCGGGTTCTGATTTTTCTGATGCACTTTCAATTATTATTGTTTGCTTTGGAGGGAGACCTCGACGAGGCCTAGTGATTGTCTCTTCTAAAAGTGGTTGTACTTGTTCGTATAAAGAGTGTGCGGTTCCTGGTACAGGGGTTGTGCTTCTTCTGAAGTGTTCTAATAGTTCAGTTGCAGCTTGAGAAGTTGTTTCAGTTCCTTCTAGTGCTCTACGTCTTCGTTCCTCTTCCTCAGCTAAGAAGTCTCGGACGACTTCTCTAGCTATCTTTCTCCTAGTATATATTCCTATAAATGCTGTTTCTGGTGTGTGAGAGTCTCTTGTGTGTGTTGTATCTATACATCTGGATGGTTTAGTGGGTGGTTCAGCTTGGGTGGCTCGGGATCGAAGATGGTAAGGTCCAACGTGATCATCTCTAAATGGCGGGGAAAATGGTGTAGGTCTCACGGGAGATAAGTCATCCGGTAAGAGAAGTCGACTAAATGAACGGGGTTGAGTTACAGGTACATTAGGTTCAGAGTCCATTGAAGCGTTACTTGAATAATTCTGATAGAGGGAGTCATCAGGGGATGGTGCACGATATCGGGGAATTGGTTCGCCTTCCAGGGAAAGGCTTGGGCTGTATGGGTTCTTCACGATACTTGTATTGGGGTAGCGCTGATACAGGTGCATCCTGTTCAGAGGTAGCAGCAAATGCGGTATATCCTCGCATTGTGGTAGTGGCCATAGGCAGAGGCTCACTCGATTCAGGTAAATTCGAAATCTGTTCGGGGTGTACGCCAACGGGGTAATCGGGCTTCGGTGTCCAAGTGGCAGCTAATTCTAAATCGCAGCGGTTATACGGGCTAGTTGAGTACGGGGGCGTCCGATAAAGGGAATTGATCCTCCTCAGCGGGTAAAGTAAATTGGTGCCTAAAGATCGGGTTTCCAAACTCATCGAATCCTTCGAGATTAGGTGATAATAGCTCATCGGATCGGCGGTATTCTTTCAGCGTTATAGGTACTGTATGTTCGCCATATTCAGGCAGAGGACCAGTATAATTATCTGACACATAGGGTAATTGACTTGCGTTTTGCGTAATAAGTTCTTGGGAAATTCCGGGCCAATCATATTGAGGCGTCCGGTTAGGGTCAACAATAGGTAATCGGTTAGATGTATTAGTATCCATGGTGGCTAGGTGAATATAAGCTTGAGCTTGGGATAAATTCGCTGCGGGCTTATCGTCATCCGCAGGTTCGGTTTCATCCGCTTGTTCGCGGAAATTCAGGAGCAAATGATTGTCGCATTTCAGCGATCGATTCATGGTCCACGGCTTGGACCTCGCGGATAAACAGACGTTCGGCGTTGATCGTTTCAATGGGATATTCCAATGGCGTTTGTAATTGCTCATCAGATAAGTCCTGTAATGGATCTTCCACACCTGGAAAAGTACGAAGTGGATGGCAACAGTGTTTAGTACGATTAAAATGCACAAGATGCCTTTTCGTATGACTTTGCACGGTAAGGCGTATTTAGAGACATGGCGATATGACCTTTAATCTTTGGTACGGTCCACACCATCTTTGTTCAAGTTTACGCGACAAACCAGGGGTTGTGTGGTATCGATACACCCACACTTCATCTCCAAATTTATATGGAAGAATTTTAGTTTTCCGGTTATAATATTGCTTACGGTATTCACGGGCGGCTTGCATCGAACGATATGCATTTTCTCTAATAGTGGCAAGCCATCTTTGGATATTAGTACGATAGCCTTCCGCTCCGGGGTTATTTTCCCAGTCAGCTGGTGAGGAGATATCTCCTGGGATTCTGGGGTAATATCCGTACATCAACAGAAACGGGGGATATCGGGTAGTTGTATGCACAGATGAGTTATAAGACATTATGTAATAGGGTAACAGTTCATCCCAGGTTGTATGATCATCAGACGGTAGGGCTGCTCGTAACAATAAAAGTAAGCTGCGATTAAATCTTTCTATTTCGCCATTAGCTTTTTGGGTTATAACTTTGCGTTTCACGCTTGAAGGTGCGTAGTTTAGCACATAGGGCTTGCATGAGGTCGGAAATGAAACATCGACCTTGGTCGGATACTAATTCAGCAGGTGCGCCATGTCGGCATACAACTTCTTTGATAAATACTTGGGCTACAATGCGAGCTGTTTCATTTGGGATGGCGACGGCAATAACAAACTTGGTAAATTGACCAATAAAACCAAGAACGTACTTATTTCCGGTACTGGATTCAGCTCAAATATCAAGGATGTCAACGTACATCCGATGCATAGGGGCGCTGGCTTGAGGTAGTCGCCTAGAGCAGCTCGGACATTCTGAGGTATGTTACGAGACTTTTGGCAGGTTTCGCATCTCTTCACATAATCTTCAAGATGTTTACTCATATTTTCCCAATAATAAAATTGCTTCAGTGTACCAATAAGTCTATCACGGCCTGGGTGGCCTCCAAAAAGGGTATCGTGCTCATGCTTCAGGATATGGGGAATAAGTCGACGGGGAACGCAAAGTTTAGCGCGGTGATCATTTGGTAAGATTGGGTGCAAGTATAAGATTTGTGTTGTAGGGCAGATACGATAATGATGTGATTCTAATTTTAGTGTGACAGCATTTTTGGGTTCTTCAGGGAGAGTTCCTTTGTGTAAATATGTTCGAATAGGACCAAACTTGTCGTCTTGTTGTTGTAATCGAGGAACAATCGTTACTAAGTTCTTACTTGACTCTTGGCCAAAGTGGGTAAGTATGAACCTTCTCCAGTGCCTTTCACTTGTTCAGGTCTTAACAGAACCATAGGGCTTTCACTGGCGTATCCTACTTTAATTAATGCATCGAAAGTTTCTTTCGCAGGTGTTAGCTGGGATTGGCTTACTGGGGTGGGGAATCCTCTTGAGGTGGATCGGCTGCACTTGAGAGACCAGGGTTTTGTTCACTAGGACCTGGTTCAGGGCTTCCTATAACTCCTGAGCCTACAATGACACTGTCTTGAGGATTATTAGTTGTTTCAGGTTCACCATAAGTGTCTGTTATTTTCCTACGTAATGCTTCGGTCAGTTTAGGTACTTCTGCATTAGGCAGCATCTGTTGCAGATTTTTAAGTGTCTGTTTGACGAACTTATCGTTCGCTGCTCTCTGTTCAGGCGTTTCATCCTGCCTTTTGCGTTTACAACCATTTTTTTGCATGAAAACATTGCCACTATTTTACGATATCCATCTTCTTCGTCCTGTTCTTCCTCATTATCTGAGGATAATGGCAATTCTACGTCGTGTTGTGGGTCTCGAGAGAGTCCATCAACGTTTGCAGTGGCCTTTCCAAGCCTGTAGGTGATGTCAAAACCACCAACTTCCATTAATAGCCCGTTTCTCCATTGGGATAAACGCCGATCAAAAAGAGCCTCAAGCGGCTTATGGTCAGTTTCTACATGGAATTCGTGTCCTAATAAGTAATGTCTAAAATGCAGTGCGGCCCAACGTATGGCTAGGGCTTCGGTTTCAATGGCGTGATATCTTAATAAATCTACTAGGGATTTACTAGCGTAAGCGATGGGTTGTACTCCTTTATCGGTTTTCTGGGACAAGACAGCTCCTAGGGCATAACAGGCATCTGTCTGTAAGACAAAGGGTTTAGTAAAATCAGGGCAAATCAACAGAGGTTCTTCTACTAGGTGCTTCGTATTGGTGATTCACACGTTAACGAGGCTAGTGGGTGCCTTAACAGACGTAACTGGGCTTCTACCAATTTCTGGCGATCTTGTCTATAAGATTCATTCTCGAGCTCGGTATGTTCCATTATGTGCTGTACAATCTCATCTACTGGGATACCATTGGTATCCTGGTTTCGGAAGATAATATATAACAGATAAGGGGCTCCTATAATTAGTTCGTGAAATTCAAGGTTACTATTACGATAGCTTACTCCTGTTGATTGTGTTCCTAATCCTATTACGTATGACCAACGAGGCCAAATAGTTCCATCTAAATCAATAAAGGCGCAACTGGTAAATAACGTTCCGATATAACTCCATCTCCCGTAATATCCGTCAAAATATTCGCTCTCGGGAAAAATTAAGGGATTAGAGAGATTAAGATTATTTTCGCCACATTTCTGAAAAGTGGGTCTATAACTTAACTCAGCCTTATAGGTTTCCTTTATGACTATGGCGGAGTGTGCGGCCATTCACACAGTTACCCACCAACTCCAAAAGAAGTTCTAAGGAGGCTAAAGCTATGATACTTAAGTAAATTCCTGTAGTTCTGTGTTTTATCGGTGAAGCTACGCTTAATAAATGAGCTAAAACAGTTACATCCCCTTTAAGTTCTGGCTGACTACATGCATCCGAACGTATCTCAAACATTCGAGCTAAGGTATTCAGTTGTTCTATTACAATAAGGGTAAGTCTGTAAAAGAGTATTCTTGGTTGCGGCAAACAATACCATTCGAGGCTTAAACATTTGTTCGGTACTACAAATTCTGCGTTTTCCATTCGTTCTTCATCTCGGTCTTCTGTATTGGGTTGAAATGGAGTAAATTCTATACGTGGATAACGATACTCCATCGTTTTCACTTTCTCACTGGGAATGGTGAACATGTAGTCCGGTCCTAACAGTCTGTTACTGTCTTCGTTTGACATCGTTCTCAAAGTTCCAAGTTCAATAGGTACATTATTATCAAAGTTCACTCGAAATAACTGATGCACGAGTTCGTCCAATTCACGTAATCGTTTCGTCCTTTCCTCGTTCACATAGTCCAACAGGGTTTCTGATGTTCAATTGAAGTCCATATCATTATCACTATTATTATTACTATCATTTACAACTTAGGGTTCTTCGACTAGAGGGCTCTATTTCGGAGCTACAATGCAAGTTCAGCAGATTAGGGTCGTCACCCGACTCCACGTCCCTTGCTTCTTCCTTGGATTCACCTAAGTTACCCAGAGGCATACTTGGCACTCCTTCGATAGGATCCTCCATTTGTACTAAATCATTACTACGCTCGATAATCTCAGCAACTTCTTGATCACATCCTTTATCCTCACTAATTTTTTTGCTAACTAGCGGTTCTTCACTCTGACGTAATTCCTTATTAATATTATTTTCTACTACTAACTCAGCCTTACTGGCTTGACTACTTTTCTCAGTTGGTCGTTGGCATCCCCGTTTTCCTGTCGAGTCCCACTCGTGTGGGGGCGGCGTATTTTGCCTACGGTACCAGGCTCTATAGGGATCCTGCCGGTATAACCAAACTTCTTCCTCGTCCTCATTTTCATTATCTGATTCAACATTACTATTATTATCATCATCTTCTGTATCTGAAATTTCAATATTTGTCCCAATCAGGGCACCGTTTTCATTAACCTTTTCGTACTTAATAACCTCACTTAACTCAATTACTTTATCTTTATTACTAACTTCACTTATTTTAACAACTTCACTAAAATCTACTACATTATTTTCGTTATTATCTTAACAACTTCGCTAAGATCAACTACATTACATTCATTACCCTCTTCAACAATTCCACTACTATCAACTACGTCACTTAAATCACTAAATTCTACAACTTCAACATTAGTGCGCTGCGATCGATCGGCTCTTAAAGACCGAATGCTACAGGCCCGTGCCTGAACAGACCCCAAGCAGGTCGATATATAACTCTGTTTACTCCCAATGATCATGTCCGTTTCATCGGTGGAGCAGTACGCAACTAGCTCTCTACCTCCACATGGGCAAGGGAGATCAAGCGCAGTTTCCTGAGTAACATTGACACAACAATTCGTTTTAACTTCATCAACGAGACCGTCGTTTCGCACTCCAACGACGGGGGTTGCAGACTCACCGAGGGTTGAAGAGTCAAATTCTATCACCTCATCTACTTCGACAGTGGACGCATGTGGTACCTCACGGTGTTCCAATCGGTCAAATTCTATCACCCTTTCTACTTCACTCCCAAGTCTGGATGGACCCCAGGCAGTAATTTCAGCCCCAACGATCACTTCCGCTTCTTCAGTCCGAACGGTCGCGAATCGCTCAGTACCTCCACATGGACACAGGCGACCAAGGCAGCCCCAGTCAGCATCAAGGAAGGACCCAATGACTGGAGAATCCCTGGTCAGTGATAGCGGGAAATTCACCTCTTGCCCCATAATAATATCCGCCGGTTTTAAACAAACTTCAATAACATCAATCTCATCACTATTCTCAAAACCGCGCCTAAGGGAATACACATGACACATCACATTCAACAACAGGACGACTGACGTTGCCTTCCCTCCCACTCACATTCACACCATACGACTCATGACACGGATATATGCAATCCTTACTATTTTGTACGGAACTTGGACTGGTCGCTACCGAATGAGCTCTGGTTTCGGCTGAATCAATCTCCCTCATTCCTAGTTCTCATTCCCACTTCTCTACAGGCTTCATGGATACCTCACACGGCACAGCACATGGAGTCTGCGCAGAATGAATCACAAAATTATTAGTGGCTTCCACGCCTGGATCCTTAACTCTAACATTACTACTGGCTGAACAACTTATATACCTATTAGACCCGGACGCGGCGTGCTCTGCGTTCAATAGTTAGAGCATTGTTATTTACAGATATAGCATAGTTATTTACAGGTATATCGTTCATATATCTGTAACGCCATTGCGCGATACATCGACGCAGCCGGAATCCGGTCGCTACAAGCGTTACCACCCGCCCTGACGGCAGTTATGCGGGATACATCGCAATGACCAATATGCTCTCTCACTACACATCTCAGAGGAGGAATAAAAATTACAATTATCATTAACACTTTCAGCTTCATAAACATCTATATCAATCATCTCCAAAGAGCTGGGATCCCGGAAATCCTACAGGAGGTGTTCGCAGGGCGCATACCGGTATGATCAAACCCACACGGAATTATCTCTTCGGCGCCGGCTACCGGACCACACGGACTTATCTCTTCGGCGCCGGCTACCGGACCAGACGGACTTATCTCTTCGGCACCGGCTACCGGACCACACGGACTTATCTCTTCGGCGCCGGCTACCGGGCCACACGGACTTATCTCTTCGGCGCCGGCTAACGGACCACACGGACTTATCACTTCGGCGCCGGCTACCGGAAAATCAACAACATCACACGGACTTATATCTTCGTCGCCGGCTACCGGAAAATTAACAATACCACACGGACTTATCTCTTCGGCGCCGGCTACCGGAAAATTAACAATACCACACGGACTTATCTCTTCGGCGTCGGCTACCATCACAGACTCTGGAACTACAACTATCTACTACATCCATATTTTCATTTACTACTCCTATACTCTCATTTACTACATCTTTATTTTCACTTACTTCATCTTGAACTATTTTACAACTATTTAAACTACCTACAGAAGGTTCTTTTCCATTTCCGGATGGATAACTACAAATCATAGATATTTCTTCCTTGCTACACTTCTCTACATTAATACTATTTACACTGTTTATAAGCTCTCCCTCATAGTCGTAACATGTCCTTTCACGTTCACAAGTGTCCTCGTCCATTTCCATTAATTCATCGGTGGTAACATGGTCGGTCGGGTACGACGTCTCGCGACTCCGAGTGTGACACGTAGCATCATCAAACGGAGCGGTTACGATCACGTTCCCCTGTCGAGCGACCACATCACCGCCGTCAGTTTCGTCATAATCACTATAGTCGTCTGCAGCGGTTAAATATCCGTCGCTGTCATACTGTTCGTCAGTCACTGCAACTGCGTTTACTTGTCCAGACTGTTCACCAAACCCTAATCTATCCTGGATCATTCCTAATTCTCGGCTCAAAACCTCTAACCTATCATTCGTTGAGGGGCTAGGATCTCTAGCTCCCTTGCGGCGGGTCGCATTACAATTAACTTGGTTACGGCGGCGTTGCATAGCGCCATTCCACTGATTGGGTCTTTCTCTCATTTGATCGTAATTATTCTGGAACTGTGGTCTATTCGGGAGATACGCGGGTCCCATTGACGCGCGATCATTACATGGCCGCTGGAATGCGTTGTTCTGCTGGATGTAGTTGCTAAATGCGTTCATCGGCCTGTTGCTAGGACCATCGGAATAACTTCGCGTATTATTGTTCGGACCTTGATACGGCTGACCATTCATGCGATTATTATCAGGGCGGCGTGTGCCATCGTGCTACGACAAGGCTCGTGCAGGCCTCCTGGGCGATTAGGCTGGGCTCCACGCTGTACATAGCTGGAGACATATGCATGAGTAAACTTAAGCTGCGCCCCTTACCATCCTCTTTTGACAAAAGCGATTGCCGTTCAGTTGTACACTGAACACAAATTTCATTTATGCGTTAAAGAACAGAAATTAGACCGTTTCATATTCCATACATTATAATTTGAAAATGTTCGCGAACATACTGGTGTTAAAGTACAGGGACCGAATTGCATTCGCTAATGGCATTATGGAACAGAAAAATGTCGAAATTGGATACGGCTGTTGAAACTCGAGTTTTGTTCGCTAACAACGTTTTGTATGCGGTGTCAAAAGAGGATGGTTGGGGGCGCAACTTAAGTTTACTGTTGCAATATACATCAACAGGCTGCTGTTTTCGCACTACAGCCCTGTTGGTTCTGGCGTATGGTATGCCAATATCGGGCAACAGCGAGCATAGTGAACATTCTGGCCACAGCAAAAACAATTTACTAATTGCGTCTGCGGGCGCGATGCTGCTGGCTGCGAATTGCTTGCGTACGGCTGCGCGAGCGCGTTGAATTGATGCGAGGTTCCTGCTCGGCTATCGATTACATCGAGTAATCGGTTTATCGTATCATTATTAGCATTACTTACACGGCGGTGATCCTCTAACACTGTTTGGGGTTGTGTGACCAATCCTTCTCCAGGTTCTTCGAGAAGGGCGTTAACTGCCTTAATAGGGCGCGGTTTACTTACTACTGCGAGGGTGTCCGGCTCAGGGCAGTCAGATATCGCATCCTCATATCGTTTGGCAACCTTTAACACATCGCGAAAAGTAGGACATTTGTGCATTTGGTTTAACACTTGTCTACGTAATTCTACACGTAATCCTCTTTGAAAGAATTTACGTAGGAGCGAATCACTTAGTGGAGGGGCAACATCGGGGAATGCTCGGTCACACAACCTTTGCAGTTCTAAACCATATATTGCGGCTGTTTCCTCTGCACCTTGCTTCTTAGTACAAACGCCAGCTAGCGATTTCTCTGGACGGCGTGAAGAAGAAAATAAGAAACGTAAATTATAAACCAGACCGTCAAACGTTCGTCGTTGGGCTGGGGTGAGGCCTGCATAGGCCTCTCTAGCGGGTCCTCTCAATAGTGCGGGTATGCATGTTAACTTTTGTTTATCACTCCAATTATGTGCACTAGCCAATCGATTAAACATTCGAATCCAATCTTCAAAATCCAGACCTTCAGGTTTTCCTTCAAGGGTCGGCATGTCACGAAGGGGTATAATAGTCGTCACAGATGCATGTTTAACTAGATGGTGCAACAAGGCACCTAGACTATCTTTCGAGGCATCGGGGAGAGGCGGTAATACTCCATTATTACCTTCAGGGAGAGCCGGTTATGATTTCCTCCAAATGCGAGGTCGTTACCAGAGACAGGGTTAATAAAAAGGTTGTCATCCCGTTCTACATATTCTCCAAGATCAGTCATGGGGTATTCTTGTCGGGTTGCCATCAGAAACTGTCTTCTCTAATCAAAATTTTACAACTTTTTCTAATTACTACCAGCTTCTCCAAAACTTAGACCTTATTCTTCGGAAATTTGACCTTATTTCGTCAAAAATTTCTAACCCGTTCACTGATAATTCACACGATAATTAACACGTTACAACAACTAAATTACAAATAACAATATCGAAAGTTTACAATGTCCCAGTCCAACGGCAGCGGCGTTCTTCAATTCCACGAGCTTCTCCAATGTTGTTCGAGTTTGGTACGGTGCGGCACACCAACAACACGAGTGGCAATTTTCGGTCGGCGGTATTGGTACGATGGAAGTGTCGTTCGAATCAAGGCGATGGTCGTTTGGCGGCACCTTGTAAATTACCACGACGAGCTGGTTGATGATAATGTTCATGTGGTCGCAATTAATACTAGCGACCAGTCCCAATAGTACGATTTCTCCGCTTTCTCTAATGCCAATAAAGTCCAATGTAAACGATAACCCACTTATCTAACGCTAATAGTTCCGATAAGTCCAGCAATAACCCTATTACAGCGACCAATAACCCGATTAATACGTACTACCAATAATCCAATTAATACGACCAATTAATACGACTAATTAGCCCAATTAACCCAATTAGTACGACCAATAAACCCAATTAGTACGAACAATTAACCCAATTAGTACGTCCAATTAACCCAATTAGTACGACTAATCACCCAAATTAATACGACCAGTTAACCCGATTAGTATGACCAATTATCCAAATTAATTGATTTGCAATAGCTTCAAGGTGACTACCAATAACCCAATTGATTCACGAAAATGTCTAAATTGATTGTTCCTTGACGAAGCGACGGCGTTTTACAATATGGTCGAACAATAGTATGATAGATAGATATTAACTAATTACACGTTTTAGTGATTTAAATCCTGAAATATTGCCCGTTGCAAATGCACCTCCGTACCGAGTCTCTAGGCTCGTGGTGGAATCGTTCCAATTCCGCTCTGGTGATTAGATATATACTGGGCACAACAATACATCAGCACGACAACAATTTCAATATCAACGCATCATACAATTATCAATGCATAAACACAAAGACTCCGACTGGTATCATCCCTGGCCATACACTTGAATTTTTTCTTATTCACATTACAATATTCATATATATCCTAATTCGGTCACTCCGTATGTATGCGAGAGGTCACTATTTTATCCAAAATATCTCCTAAATGGATTAAACGAATGAAACTTGTACTCACCGCGTATGGGTTAAACGGATCAAATTTACTGTGGTCCCCCGATGGTGTAATATCGACGTGACGCTGCTGCATTACGCACTTCCACAAACGTAATGCCCATACGACCACAGCTATCGTGACTTCAAGGGCGGGCGTATTGGGTTCAGATCTTTAAATTTTCGTTTTATTCAGGTCAGGCCCAAGAAATTACGGAGCTTAGCAAGCCGCAGGAGCGCTTCACAGGATGTGTTCTGCTCCTGCCGGGCGGGTTGCGCACGTAGCCTAAGAGGTACTACCTTTGAAGTCCCCAGGGATGTCGGCTCCGTCACCTGCTCACAGGCCAAAGAGACCATACCGTTATTCCCTATCCACGTTTAAGCCGGTAAGTGTATTGAGACGGTATTTAGATTAGATTGATCTTCCTACTTTCCTAAACGATTAATTTATTTAGCCAGTGGCCCCCACTAGGGTCCGACAAATCCCTAGACGTTTAACGTCGGATCCGCGTGTATTTGTATGGATCTTATGCTCGGTGCTCAGCGTGAATTTTAATCTTAGGGTGGTAACTTTCCTTATTAGCCGCATGAGTTGTATCCACACAGTAATATTATTGAATCGGCGAGACACGCTAAGGTTTGCTTCTTCAATGCGCGTGTCAAACCTGAACGTAGTCGTCCATAGGGGTGACGGATTCCAAACCCCTTCAAATATCTAACGCCACACGGGTCAGCAAACCACTTGAACACATTGGGTTTGATTGAGCATTTATTGATGAGTCAAAATTTGGATAGGGACAAAAACATATTGTACGGGCGAATACAAAAGGTGCAATGTCACTAACATGGTACGCTATTAGGAGAATGGGTGTCAAACGGGGTAAGTTGCGGAGTCATCGCCTTTTTCACGGAACTATCAGAGCTGAGTCAAATCACGACGTGTGCTGCTAAGTCTTTTCTAATGACAGCTGCGCTTACCTTACTTATTAAAATTGGGCCAGGTGGAAAGCAAATACCGGTAAGTAATACGGCGCGTAAAACGGTAATCGATAAAGAGAGGCGCCATTCAACTAACTATTCGCTCGGCACTACGATTGCTAATAAAGGGTACTCCGACAAAACAACAGGTTCAGGTAAGCGAAAGGCGGTAATGTAGCGGGTGCGTTCGAATGAGGCATACGGGACAAAGCGTACAATGGGAAATTTCCGGGACTCAATCTTGCTCATCCTAATCGCGAGACTATGATACATGACAAGTAACCATTTGTAAATGTGGTAAGGTAGCGATCGGATTAACACACGGCAAAGTATTATAGCAAACGAGAAATGGTATATATTGACAAAACAGTAAGTTTATGGAGGTAATCATTGGTACGACTCATGAATTTCCTTTTTCTATTGCGACAATGGTGCAATCTCATTTTTCTTCCTACTCGCGTACATACATGCGCACGGTGACCGTAAAATGTTCAGCAGGTCCTACAAGACATAACTGGTTAACTTTGGGTCAAATTCTCTCTATAAGATCATTTCTCAAGCACGGTAAGCAATTGGTAAAGTTTGGCCTTAAATCGAGGCTCATTTGAGACCTGAATAACTACCAAAAACAGACTTTTCGTGTCCACAAACATGACCTAGAGTAATGCTATAAATGGTCGGGTGGAATCATCTGCTATATAGCTCACGGGTCCCAGTAGACTGAGGTTGGGACCGACTTTCTAACTTTTCCTAATCCACAATTATGGCTAAAATTTACTATGTGCGGTACACCTATGATATGAGTAATATTCGATTGGGTTTAACTCATAATTTTATCTGGCTTACTGCGGAGTTCCAAGCGGACTCCGATTAATTTTACAAAAGAGTGGAATAATTCGGTGTTCGACGGTAATACTATCAAAAAGTGCTATGCTCGACAACGGGGTGCAGATCCAAGGGCTCCTAAGCGCATTGTGCTATAATTTGCAGCGGTCGGTTTCGGACCAAATGATTATACTACGTTAACGGTTTAAAGTTCACGGTTTGCTTAAGAGGATCAATAAACGCTTGACAATCTTATTTGGTTCGTATTATGACAGATTTCCTAGTTGAGAATTAACTACTCGTTCAATAACACGCTGGAACGTATAAGTAGGCCACTACCGAAGTAATGAGCTACTATGGGACGTCCCTAATTCCTACTAGTACAAAGGGTCCAACAAAATTGGCTCACTTAATTGATTTTCCTTAATTAATCTGATATCTCAACTCAATTGCTAAATGTAGATATTATCCTAGTGTGATCGACTCATTCATTACTGCTACTAGACAGCGGTACTAACGCGGGCCAAGGGACAAGCTCGGGCGAGTCCCTAGCTTACGACACAATCTATAAATTCTCTGGGTGCAATTACTGATGCCGAAGAGTGGCTATGCGTTATCCTTATACAAATTTTATGTCAACTGTGGGGCATAGGGACAGGCGTTAAAATTGAATTTAGTTATCTATAAATTTGAAAAAACGAAAACTAAGTGTGGCGATGCCTCATAGGTCATCGGCACTATCCTAAGGGTACTGAAATTTAAGTTATTTTGACTTGAAAACGGCTCTCGAAAAGAGCTCCATCTGGTATTAAAATATCGGTTGATTTATTGGCAGATTCTACTCGATAAAACGAGTCAGCAAGCGGAGGCCCCGGTTGTCGGGACAACCGTAACAATTTTATTAACTATCATTGACTCCGTTTGTATCCTTGAATTTCTCGTTTTCCTAATTTTCGACCGTTATCGTGCGTACAATTCGGTTGGGGCTGGGGAAAACCTATAATTCGCAATATCTTCGTACTTTGCCAGCCTTTCTCTATGAAATTTGGCACAGGGGCTGGGCTTGATCTTATTTCTCGATTTACTAGGACCGCGTCAACGGTTCTCACAAAAAGTGTCCGTCGGGCCGTGACCCGATATCGCATCGAGCGATGTCGTCAATTTTCCTATACAAAAATTTCGCCACTGCAATCAAATTTACCAACTCTGGTAAATTTGATATTTTCATTGCAGCGGCCGTATATCGGAGAGTCGAGTCTCCGACGGCTCTCGTGTTGTATTACTGATGTGAATGTATACAGGGGCAAATAGAAATGCGAAAGCTAAAGCTCAAACTTGAAAACTATATGGTGAAGCTAAACCAAAACCTACTTATGAAACTGTATATACCGCAAGGAATTCTATGAAACTGTGTCGACCCTGGGCGAATTTCGCTCTGCCCGGGTCCATAAGTTTCATGATGTTTGAATGGGCAACGGCTTTGCTGAGCTCAGTAGCTTAAACTTAAGGCCAAACGGGCCTCTATTTGGCAGATAAAAATTAGCAAAATTCCTGGAATAAATTCTAAGTTATTCACCTTTGAAGTTTTGGGTAGGGGGACCCTTGTCGGGCCGTCGGGTTTGTGATTCCGATGTAAGGTTAGGTTTTAGAGTGATGTCCAGTAGCGGACACTCTACGCAGAAACGGCGAGAGTTTCAACAAAATTCTGTGAGGGGATCTTAAAATGGCCGAAGTGCCAAACGAGGTTCGGATTCAGACTATATCTAATTCATATCTAACAGATTCTAATATTAAAATGTTTTTACTTGCCGAGGTCGAGACTGTTTACTCAAGAGCTCCAACTTCTGTGGTTCAGCTACATTAAAGCTGCCACTTTATATAAAATTCCAGCTTCTGTATGAAGTCCACGATATTTGAGCATGCGCCGGCAGCCATTTTGGCTAAAACAGTCGTTGTTATTATTCGATCTGGCCTTTTTCTTAGCGACCAAATATAGGCAAAAAATCGGGGAAAATAAGCAAAATTTCGGAGAAAATTGTGATCTGATTCCCCTTGGTCTTAGGTAGGGCTAGAAACTTCTGATGTTCACTCGCTATTAACTTTATATTAACTTCATCTAAACCAAATATTAAATTAATCTAAAACTGTAGAGGGCAATAATGTTTGTTCAAGAGCTTGAAGCTTGATGGTCTTAACGAAGCTTAATATCAAATCATACATAGATGTACTGCATTTATAGCGGGTGCTGACTGCTAAGGATTCTGTCGAAGCGTCCAACTTTATATATATTATATATAAAGTTTATAGAAACTTTATAAATTAAAGTTATTTGCTTAAACCGTTGTTGACAGAAGCTACTACAGGTGAATACACGACACAAAATTCTAAACTTTATATAAACTTTGTATTAATTTAATATTAATGCTGACTTATTTTATATAAATGTGCTTAAAAGTACTATTCGGGAAAAGGGACGCGGCTTGTGTAAACAAAACAAAAGAAGCGAGGGCAAAGGGTTAAAAAGAGGGTGGAATTCCCTCGGCAATGGCCGAAGTGCCAAACGAGGTTCGAATTCGGACTCAGTATGTCCGTCCGAACAAATTGATATGTGACAGGTCCGTATTCGGTCAATAGGGGGAAGTTGGCTCCAGGGGGAGGACCCATGCCAAATTTTACAAAAGTTAGGGTGTTTTAAACGGCTCCCGGGTTTCGGGATACATTTTCCTGGGCTGTTCTGTACATTTTTGTGTTTGTCTTGAAAAGGGGAATCCAATGAGGGATTACACGCCGGTCTCTGGCGTTGTTCCGTGTTTTTTCATGGGTGAGGGTACCTAAAAGTTGGCACAGCGGGACCGGTCCGGGCTCAAATTAAAGCCTCAGATCTTGGAATCACAACGATGCCATATACATATTTTTGTGGCTAATACTCGGGGAGTTATTTAATTATGTTTGACTCGTCCAAGTATATACTTATTTGCTTACAAGTCCGTGGATCCGAGTCGCATCTCAACGAGCCGGTCTCATTAGAAAGACCGTAAAATTTCCGATCAAAAATGTTGAGTACTAAATTTTCGAATTCTCAACGGTTCCGGAGTTATGGGCCGGAGCCGATACTTTTGATGCCAAATTTTCATAATTTTCTTTTAAATTTTATCTTTCATTTCGACCAGCGACAATGAACGCTGGTAATTGATATTTTATTTATCTTCGGAAATTACCAGTGCAGTAGTGAATATTGAACACTGGTAAATAATATTCCTCCTTTCTTACTAATATTTTCAGGGAAATTTGCTCGTTTGCTGTTCGCTATAGGGCGAACGGCTAAACTTTTTTGTGGTCCTCACTCGTGAGGACGGTCGTGACAGGTATCCGTCACGGCCAATCTTTCCTACGGCAAATAGTATCAAGTGTCGCAGTCCTATCATGTGGGATAGGGCTATTCCTACATATATAGATCGAATTCGGCGGGGAGTCGTACTGTTCTAAATTTTTACGAGTCGAGTGTGGCGAGGGCTCGCCATACTAACAATTTTCTGCCTAAAAAGTAACAAATTGCATGCGTGAAAATCCTTATTCTCGGTAAGATCATCCCAAACAAGTCAAAATATTCCTGATCAATGGTACCGCCAAACTTATGAATTACAAGGGTACAACAACGTACAATAATTATCAAAGCAATGGCATAAATTTACAATGCAAATTGGCGCTATTATGGCCATTATTACAACAGGAAAAAATGGTACAACTATGGCACAACGAATATACTTTCGTAATCAATGATACAATATCACGATAATCGTAGAAATGGTACAAAACTATAGCAGGACACAGGCGCTTTTATGGCCTTTTTATAACGCCCCATATGGTATATATATAATGATCATAAAACAATATAGGATCATGATGAAACATATGCGCTTTTATGACCTTTAACCCTTTAATGCCCGAATTTTAAAATCCAGCAAACAAAAATTTACTAGCCATCTTAATGAATGAAGCAGAGTCTATACAACGTATTAAAGACATAATATTGTGTCTAATTTGCCAATGCTTGCTTACACCGAACTGTTGCTCAGGTGCAACGTCAGGAACATTGTATATCTCACTGTTCTACCGTGCTTCGTTAGGTTTCTTGTAATATTTTGTGCTACGTTGCCAACAACCCTGAAGTTACAAATGTTTAACGGAATTCTTATAATATTAATATCTGCGAATTCTGACTTGTCATGTTCTTGAAAAGTGAGACAGGGGTGAAAGGGAAAGACGAGCCAAGATTTTCAATCAGCCAATTTTCAAAATCGCTTAGATGTTGCTGCTTTGAGTATTAGCTTGAAAATGGTTGGCGCTATATGCCATTGCCTCCAAAATTTTTGAAGCCGGTCCTTATGAAGTTTATAAGTGGAAGCGGTAGTTGACGGGTTATGATTCGAGCGGGCTCTTTGGGCATCATAGCAGGCACGGCTCGGTTGTAGAATCTCACAAAACGTCGACTTACCATAATAACTTCGCCTTGTAAACTTCGCACTAGCCAAGGGTATGGACTCATAAGAGCCATAGCGAAAAGATAAGTTGTGACCGCTGTTGCCAGCACTGTTTGGGTCAAAATGCTTGAAATACCATTGAGATCGCCTAATTTCGGAAGAGACGTAGCGAATGAGGCTAATGGATTTGCTGCGGCCGCAAGGCTCGTCGACAAATGGTAAACACGTTGACTGTATGGAAGGCACGCGTATGATTGAATCGAAGGAAGAACGCCGTTCATCAATGCACAAATCCAAGCAGTCGTCACAAGGAGTAGCCAATGCTCCATGCAGGATGGTGTTGCTGCTATAGTCGCGCCCGCGTTTGAGCTGTTTGATCCGTTGGGATTTTTTCGCGAAGGTTTTTTTCTGACATCATCATTTAAACTCGTCAACTCATTCGTCTTGTCGAGTCTGTCCACAGATTTTGTGTCAGAAAGTTGTGTTATTTTCTCGGTAGTATTCTGTCGCCGCGCGTAGAGGACTTTGTACTGTCGCACATACGAACTAAGCCTTAGAAATAGAAAAGCTGCTAGGGAAACACAGAGGCAGCCCAAAAGTGTCGCAAATACAATTCGGCTACTAAAAAGGGTCGAAGTTTGTTGAGGGAAGTACGCGACATCTAATGTAGAATTCCATAGATGCAGTCGGCTTCCGTTGGTTTTTTCGTTTCTCCAATCGTCTTGTCCTAGTGTGAGATTCTTAAATATTGGAACACATAGAAATCTTCCGGCTCCTTGTATCAAAGCTAGACCGCTTGGAATTAGACCACTTAGGCCCATTCCTACAAAATACCCACTCATATAGACCGGTGATTTGAGGCGGGACATCCAAGGCAAAAACACAACACTTGAACTGCAGTCGACAAGAGAAAGAGCGAAAAATGTCGCTAGAAGACCGATACTTCGGTTTTGGCCGAACATATATATCGTTATATCCCAAGAAAATATTAGAACCATCGTTGCAAAGCAGTTGAATGCCAACATTGCCGTAATTACTGTCTCCAGCCATTTTTGGACCCACTGTGGCCGAAAATGTTTCACTGCAGCATAGAATACTGGGCCAATAACCGCTGTTTGGACTATAACTGCCAGAAACGAAGGAAGTGACCAACCTTCGGGCAAACGGTGAACAATAAGTGGGAGTTGAACCCAAATCCCGTTGAGATCGATCCATGTAGCAGCGCCGAACGCAACCACGCTCAAATATACTATGGGACTAACCCGTGTGTTGCCCATTGTATACTGCCTCTGTTTTGATTCGAACATTATGTTATCAACGAATTAGCTGCTATTTGCTTCCAACTGCACTGTTGGTCACAGATTAATGCAAGATTTGTTTTAAGAAAGTGATCTATACAATAAGAGATTAAAAAGGATATATTGAGTGATGTTTATTCTTAAATTAATACACAACACCTGATATATATTGCTTTTATCGCTAGAAACGTTTGATCGCCAGTCTTTAAACTGAACCGAATAATTTATGGTAAGACCGTTTGGGAAGACATTAAATGCTAAAAGTTTTAGCGCACTAATAAAACACATGCCCATCACATATTAGTTTCTTAAGTAGTTGTGGACACCCCATTGAGGGCCCAGCTACGAAATTTTTCCATCCATTTTCAGGGGTGTCTACCAACCCAGGTATTAGTTGTACGGCTTCAAGAGCGCGGGCAAAATAGGACCATGGTACGGAAGTGTAGACGATTGAAGAATCTTAAGAGGTGGCATCCAATGCAAAAACGGCGAGATATACTCATACCAAATCCTCAACTAAAAACACCTTTAATGAATCACATCGCAGGTATTAATGAAAAGGGGCGACTGTGATTGCGAAGCGATCCCTTTTGAGAGTAGGAGATAATTCGGGGCCTAGAGACTACGGCGGCATCACTGAAAAGATAGTGGGACCCTTCCCTGATTCCCCAAGCCAAAACAGAGCCCACACATGATCTCGGGATAAGCTAGACGTGTTGCGTCCTCATACACAGAGTAAAACAAACTTAGGGCTGCAGAAAATCCATAACTAAGTTTGCTTTGAAAGGTGGTGAAAGCAGCAATGCATTTTTTCAATCTCTATCCTCCAGTAGTTACCATTACCATGTCGATTTACTACCGTGTATGAATTTGGATGCGATTGTGATAACTAAATAATAGTCGTAAACGAAAGCTAAGTCATAAAGGCATCCAGGAATAGTCAAAACTAACTTGACTCAACCTTTTTGCTGCGATTAACTCGCATTTAGTGTTTGCATAAACATGTAAATGGAACTATATATATATATATATGCAACGTTTTTGTCATAGTTTGTGTATAACAATTCTGAATACGTATATTAATTTTCATTTTCCGTCCCCCGGATCCATCTGGTGTCGGCCTTCAAAAGCGGCAACCGACATGTCCAAGAAGATGAAGACCCATTTCAGAGTTTTAAATCAGTTTTTACTATATAGTACAGCTATTTGTACAGCTTGTTTTCATGTTCTAAAAACCTTTTCACTAAAAGCTGTGAATTGCATATATATGGTATACAATTGTGTTTAGGTTGGATAAAACAAAACATAAAAGCTGTATTTTGCTGATTTTTTTTCGTTTCTTTTTACCAATTTGCTCAGATTTGCCTCAATAGTATATACCTGAACTTAAACTTTTGTTATTGCGTTACGTTTAATTTTTGTATTTTTGCAATGAAAACTATTATTTTGGAATCCGCCAGACTCTACATATCGCAATAAATGTTTCGGCCATACGCATACCTGCGAGCAATAAGCTTTAGGTTGTACATTTAATGGAAATTAGTTTACTGTTCTTACAAGGAGAAGCCTTCTGTCCAAATTGAAATTTCTGGTGTTCAAAGGCGTAACCTGAGCTTCTTGTGAATCATGTGTATTGTATGATCATTTGCGGCATATATCTACTTTCCTAATCTTGCTTTTGGGTTACTTATATTTCTTAAGTGAAGAAAATAATTTTGCGGGAATGCAGCCAAGTATTCCCGGTCTGTACCACCAGTCCGAAATTGGTCGGTTTTGAAGATATAGTACTAATTTTAGCATAAGGTTAGATATAGCACCATTCAGGTTGAAGAGCTGATTCAGAAAAGGTCGATTTCTGATACTTTTACTACAAAAATTTTCTTTATTTTTTTGCCCTTGGTGCCCAAAAATCCATAATTTTACGACCTGAGTCAATGATGGCAGCTGTATTTATGGTGTGTTGTGTGTCATAGTACAAAATACCAGCTCTAAATCTATTTTCGCCATTTTTCAAGACTTGTAAATCATCAAAATGCTACTGGTTTATTCATACCAACATAACTTTCCTATAATTCTCCTAATATTTGCCCAAGATTTTCAAAAAGTTTTTCCCATGATTGAGATATTTTTGATGAAAAACAAGTAGAGCACAGAAATTATATTTTAGTCTTAGGTGTCATATCAATAAAAATTCAAAAATGTGAAATCAATTGTAGTTTCATTTCCAGCACTTAGTTATATCCAATTTTAAATTTATTGTAACAGAATTTAACTGTATACATTTCGCCCCGCTCAGTAATGATGGAAAAACTCTTTGAAACTCTGTAGAAAGTCGTGAATACAATGTTGATACAGTATTGCTTTTAAATTGTAGCCTATCATATGTAAAAGGAGAATCGGTATAGATTAGAAGACTAGCATCATAAGAATAATTCAAGCTTTGTTAGAGAATACTGACACATTTTTGAGGTTTGAAATTTTAGAGACTATTTTAAGAGTAAACATATTTTTGCACAAGTTTGTCGTACAGGCTCTAAACATTGAAAATATCACTAACGCTATGGTGTTGGAAAGTTTTTAACCCCGAGCGGGGCACATTGGAAAATTGTGGACGGCCATGTTGTTCTGGGTACCTTACAAAAACCCAAAGTTTACGACTCGAGAGATACCAAAGGTATGCTTCAAGAAAAGATCGAATGAATATCTATAAATCTGCCGTTAATTTACGGCCCATACAAGTGTAATCAAGCATTCATGATTTCTGATGAATTATTTACATTACGAAAATACATTAGGAGGTATAAACATATTTATATAAATAAAAATATGAAAAACATTTGAATTTACAAAACAAAAAATAAACCGACTAATAATTCTCGACTATTGTAAGGAAAAGGCGGATTTCACTGTAGTAGAATTTTGACACCTACACACCGAAAAACAACGTCACTAAATCCGCTTACTGTGAGGAGTGTCTGTGAAAACCGTAGAAGAGCGGTAATCAGTCATAATACTATATAGGGGTGTTGTAATCGTTGGAATCCAAATTTACCAGTAACCACGACCCCTGATTCCAAGGATTTGCGATCGTTCAGTCGCCATAGATACTAAACCTAAGGCTTTTACCGTGATGTGATCGGGTTTCCGCCTATCCCTTTACATAATAAGTGACCTAACCACCAGACTTCATTCCTATCCCTTTACATAATAAGTGACCTAACCACCAGACTTCATTGGGATGTCAGCAATCCTCACCGCCCAGTGAGTCGGTTGTAGCGGTTCGAACAGAGGAAAATACCAACCACGCTCTTGCTGTCATCGTATTGGTTGTTGGTTGATGTTCTGGCAGGTGGGAGTCCTGTCAGCTAGTACCTTTCCTAACGGGTGGCTCCGGTATTGATACGTGTACAATTCATTGTTGTAAGCCGTATTTTACTATGATATATCACGTACCCGCCCGAGGTGCGCGGTGTGATTTCGCATTACAACTGAACTTTATCGATCCAAATGGTCCTGTCTACCCCAAAAGGACAACAGGCGTAGCATTATCATTATTGAGTGTTATTACGATGCCGTTTTTAATATAGAGAACGTGTGCGCACTCAGATGGGCCTGGGCCAGGACTTTCACGGTCCTTCGTTCGATTTCAAAGTTTCAGGTGCTCTATGGTCGGTTCTGATGCGCATGCATTCTAACAACCGCGTACTGTTTCTTGTATTCTAACAATTGCATGCATTCTAACAACCGCGTACTGTTTGTTGTATTATATCATTTAATATCTGGTGCATGTCAGGACTGATCGGGGCATGTTGCTGAACTCTTGGCAAATTTGGGAAGGGACCTTTTGTAGTGACCAAGCTCTCCACAAAAGGGTTTGTCCTGACGTACCAAAATAAAAGCACGACTATCGGCTAAATAGTAATGGAAATGTTTAAGGAAATTGAAACCTAGGACGAAAAGGAACTAACAAAATTTTAGATGCAACAACGTTTTCTTGGGGTGATCTAAATTTCCAAATTTAGGTTTTGGCAGCAATTAAGGGTAACCAGGTTCTCTAAATTATCATTACGGGCCCTTAAGGCCTATAAATCACACATTCGGGTGAGCCTATCGATCACCTAAAGATACTTAGGAACTTTCAACTGGGGGCTTAAACACCCAATTTTCAAAGCCTTAAGCCATATCCAAGATAACCAAAACTCCCTGATTTTTGGAACTCTACTCCTCTACGGGGTCTAATACAAATCATTTCGTCGAAAACCGGGGGCCGACTACTCCCATGGGTCTGCTCAAGATCTGCATGATCCAAATTTTGCAGGACACAAAATTTTACAACCGTTAGTTCTTAAAACGGCTTCTAACCGGTCATCTATAAGAGATATATTCAAATACTAAATTTCCTCAATAGACGACCAGCCAGGACAAGAACCTGATACTACCCCCGGCTGCATACTGTCTTCTGCTGTCCAACAATAAAATAAGAAATAGGCTAGTAGTGTCCAACCGCTGATATATTCTTCCTTTTTCGAACGCTTCGCGCCGAGGTTTACATTATATATCTGCTTTGGGCCAGCCCACATGTAGTTGTTGTTGTTGGCGGCGTCTCCTTTCATTGTCGTTTAATTAATGATACGCTTGTGAACTACTGTTGCTTACCAGGCTTGAAAACGGGTCAATAATCTTGACCCGTGACCCGCGCTGACCCGCAGGCTGGTAGTCCATGACCCGTTTGACCCGTGACCCGCAAGGTAAATTCGTAGACATCGTGACCCGGGTTGACCCGGATTTCAAACCGCCACAATCTATAATACCAGCTCATGGATAGTCATGTGTAAACATCAAAACACAGGACAATAGAAAAAAGTTTGTTGAAAACTATATATACTCTTAACAAAAATGTAATATATATACATAAATCATTGAACCCCGTAAGCACAATGCTTGCTGAGTGCACTCAATAGTCTGTTCAAATAGTTTGTTTATCCGTTTTGAAACATCAAACATGTACAACATACCTGTTTTATAATAAATTCGCACACTTGCATTTGCACCGCCAAGAAACATCCCATTTTTATAGCAAAACATTAGGATCAATACTCGGGCGACAGCTAAATTGTGGTAGTAAAAATGCTTGTAAGCAGACTAAGCTGGACCGCTCGTTAGCTT
This sequence comes from Trileptium ribeirensis, assembly GCA_030248225.1. NCBI lineage: Eukaryota > Metazoa > Nematoda > Enoplea > Enoplida > Thoracostomopsidae > Trileptium > Trileptium ribeirensis. Next base: position 88,924 of record JASANE010002845.1, read on the forward strand.
GTCTCAAGCGGTTACCGTAAAGTATTTT
>JASANE010002846.1:0-13592 GCA_030248225.1 Trileptium ribeirensis
CTGAGAATAAGCGTAACCCTGAGACTAAGCCCAAGCGTGAGACTAAGCCTAAGCATGAGACTAAGCCTAAGCCTGAGACTAAGCGTGAAACTAAGCCAAAGCCTAGACTAACCTAAGCACGAGACTAAGCGTAAGCTAAGCGTGAAACCAATCCTAAGCCTAAGCTGTTCTTCAACTAAACATTACGCTCCATTGCATCAAACATGTTTAATTGAATTTCAAAATATTAATTTTTCGCTATGTAAAATTGAGAATCATTGTGTATTGACCGACCACGCCACGACTGAGCGGATAAGGCTTTAAAACGCCCGTGACATTTAGTATTGCTAATGCTAGAATTCAGGTAAATGCCATACTCTTCCCTTTACACAGTTTTGATTCCGAGCTTTTAAAGACACCATTCTCACCCTATCAGCAATACATTACAAAACTGCACGTTAAACTCAATCTTATTCTTTTGTGCGGAACGTGTTTTGTGGTTTTTCGGCCGTTTCTTTAACTGTATCCAAACCTTGGTTCCTAAATGATTTAAGTTAGTACCAAGCCCGTGGGTCTCACATCCATCGACTGAGGTTTTAATTGACCATTGCCGACAAACGTTAGTTGTTCCCACATTATACGAATTGTGCATTAATTTTTTATAATTCATACATGAAAGTGTTAAACCATATCTAAAGCTTGATTTTTACCACACTAAATTTTGGGAATACATATATGTCAAGATATAATTTTAAGTTTAATGGATAGGTTATTTAAAATACTAAGCGGCTCGGTTGTCTAACTCTCAACTACCTTGAAAACTCAACTTTATTTGGTGTTAGTTTAAAAACAGATAATAGGAAAATCAAAATAGAATATATCTGGAAGCCTAGGTAGGGAATAAACCAACACAATATTAACCGCCACAGGATATAATGTGGCGTTCACGTTATAATGTCCCCAACGTTTGGAACCTATGTACACCACACAGTGTCAGGCACACTGTTGACAACAGGGAATCTTAGACACCCCAGTTTTTAATAAATGTTTTCAAAGGTAGCTAGTTGCGCGTATTACAACTTGTCGACAGTGTGAAGCACACCGTGTCTTCTGGTAGTTTTATTGACAGTGTTCAGAATTATATGAGCAATGTTCATACGGGCTAGATGCAAATATCGTAAATTTAGAAAAAAACTACATAGGACAGTTGACTGATAAACCGCATTAGCTACAGACGATGTCAGTTATAGTTAATTCGCGCCAAATTGATAGCTAAGGGTGTGTGCGACACTGTCAAGGAAAAATGAAGTAGCTAGGGGTGTGTGGTACACGCTCGGCAATTGATTTACAGTATGAGTGTCACCCTGACTGTCTATACGGTAGGGTCGCGACTACAGGGGATCAAAAGTTTCAAACAGCGGGGACATTATAACGTGAACGCCGCATAACTCAGAAAACCATGATGGCAGTTCATTTGAGACGTCGTTGTCACATCATCAGTTTAAAAATAGCTAAAAGTAGTAAAAGGCACAAGGATTATATCTTCCCTGCAAAATAGTATAATGGGTTATTCTTTTTTCTATAAAGCTATGGATTTGGTATGACAATTAAGCAATCCCACGAATTTAGTGCACTAACGGCCAACGGCAGTTGGGAATTCAATTTATTCAGGGGTAGGTCTAAGTCGACCTGAGGAGCATAGCTTTATATCCTTAAAAACTTGGTGAAGTCACCACACTACCGGGACTCGAACCAACGGCTTTCCGAAATGCAGTCCAATGTACTAACCACTACATCACAGGGTCGAGTTTCCAAGTTATATAATTGGCTATATATTGTGCTGTGGCCTGTAATGCAGTGCGCCTTTTGCGCTGCTGTATATTATTATATTCGATATATAAAATATATCGCAGAGTCATTTTTCGGACAAAGATAAAAAAATTAAAAAGCAAAACCAAAAAGGTCGTACAAATCCTAACGCTTATGCATCATTTGCGATAAGATGCGTGCGCCAGGGCCAAATTATGTCACGCGTCCAACTCAACTAGTTCGAGTGAACTATAGCTTAGCTGGACTACTATGGTGCATTTTTATAGCTTAGCTAATCTTAATGTGACAAAGAGGGAGCTTAGCTAGGCTCTGCGTGACAAACAGAGCGTCCGGCTCAGCTGTCAACTGAGAAATTTTATTTAGTATTGTGGTTAGTGTAATAGCATTTTGTTCTATAGTATTTTCACATTAATTCTAGGTTATACATTTGGTTTAATATATACAATTAACGTTTTAAGCTGTATGTCGATTTTGGTGTATTATTTAGATACGTAAAATAAAATGTAATGTTCGCGGACTAGTCTCTGGCTTAAGTTACAGGGCTCAGCTGAACGCCTCGTGACAAACCACAGTCCGGCTCAACACTCGATGACAAATGCATAGCCTAGCTAGGCTATTCAAATTTTAATAGTCGTGCTGGACTGTATGCGAGACATGGTAGCCAGCCCATTTGAACGCGTGACATAATCATGACCATGCACACGCATCTTATTGTAAATGATGCATTAGCTATGTATCAATATTTCCAACTTATTAACTGCCACAAGATATAATTCAGAAAAGAATAGAAATTCGTTTGGACCGTCGACGCTGCAACCTGCATCGTGGACATAGCCTAAATTAGTATAGGGCACAACTAGAGAACACTATCTTTGCGGAAAAATAAAATATTGTGTTATCCTTCATTTCTCTGAAGCTATCGTTTGATACAGAAATTGCGTATTTTGTATGATTTAGTGCACTAAAAGCACACAACGGTAGTTGGGAATTGATACATTTTTATATCATACTAAACGCCTAGGTTGGCGAATTCTAATTACCGGATAAATTGTTATGCTTTAATGATAATCGAAAAAAGGAGAAGCAAAAAGAAACACAAGCAAAACCAGAAACAGAATCTTCACGCCTAGCTATGTAAAAAATTTCCATTATAGTAGTCGCCGCAGAAGATTATAGTGCAGAAACGAGCAAACCTTCGTTTAGACGGTCGGCCTCCCAAACTTCATCTTGAACATAGTCAAAAGTAGTAAAGGCACAACTGGATGACTATATCTTTACGGCAAAATAGCATAATGGGTTATGCTTCTTTTCTATAAGGCTGTGGATTTGGTACAGAAATTGCGTATTTTTCTCGAATTTAGTGCACTAAAAAGCTCAACGGTAGTTGGGGATGTCGATGATGGCACTATGTAGCTCACGGCTATGCCCTCAATTTGACTATGGCCCATAGATCTATTTCTTTTTGTAATTTGTTGACATAATGTTTCGAACATACTTTTATGTTTAGGTGCCAAATTTAATTAACCATATGTTGCCGGCCTCATGTATAAATATGGAATTTCTTAACAATTTCTGCAACTATTTTCAATCTTACAGCAATTACTACAGCATTGCTAAGCAACACGGGAGCGATCTGGATCACAAATCCAGCCAAGACGCTTACTGTCACAACAAAGACGTTATGCGTAAGTGGTTGTTTTTGGATAAGGCATAGTTTGTAGTTTATTAATCTTGTATTTTTATTTCAAGTTGACGCATTGGGATCCTTTAGCCTCGTGGCATCTTTTTCAAATCTCTTACAGGTATTACCTTTCAACAAGTAAGGAGGAAGTAGGTTTTGTATTTCTGGTTGATGAGCGATCATAGCTATAAACTGGCGTGGTAAATTAATGAGTTGCTGGAAGACATCATCCGATTTGACCAACATACTCCTGAAACAGTAGGCATATATATGTAAGGCCTGTGGCCAGAAGAAGCTAAGAAAGGGCTGAAGGAATGTCAAGGGGTAGCTCCAAATTACCAAAACGAAAATTGTGAGGGTTTTGCTCTATCGCAACGAGGGGGTTCCAGCCCGAGCAGCAGAAGCCCAGCCCATTTGAAGCCACTTGTAGGAGTTCCATATATATATTTATAGATATATGTATATATATACGATGTCAAAATGTCCTACCCCAGTTATAAATTAAGTGATTTTATACTTTCACTGGTACAGCGGTATTACGTAACTACTCATATTTAACGTTGTCATAAATCCAATATGTAGTTTTGTTTGTTTTTTCTTACAGATATGATATTCGAATTTCATACACAAACTTCGTGCAGATGATATTGGTAAATATTAATTTGCAAGAAGTTTGTAATTTATTTTATGCATTTTTTGTTTTAAACTCTAAACAGAACTAAATATAATCCATGATATGAGGATTCATTCGAGATCGTTTTAGTTTTTTTTTCAGAGGAAACAAATTTTAAAATAAAATTCGCTATAAAATCTTGAACTGAATATAATCTTTAATCATCGGTTTTGTCGCGACTACATACTGCTTCGGTCAGTCCGTTCCTCAAATGCCACAATAGGCGGTATCGGACCGACTTCTCCAGATAGTGGTCCATAAGTTTCGATAATGATTCCATTCGGGCCTCGCATATAACGAACATTGCTGAAGTCCCTCTCGCGGGCAACGTGGGTCGCTGATCCTCCTGGTCTTGACTCGACGATGTTGAAAACCTGAAACAATTATATATTTTTTAACCGTTGGGTTGGAAACACTAGGTCACGGCAACCATTAAAGCACCGCATGCTGCTGAGTTAGTTTAAAATGTTTGACAGAAGCGCGACGATTATGTAGAGCGGGGGATACGGGGGACGGCAGCCCTCCGATTTAGGCTTAGGCTTAGTACACGGCTCATATAGAAACCTTAGCTAAGGCTAAGACTAAGGCTTAGGCTTAGTATATCGAGAACGGCGTAGCATGTTTTTTATTTCCGCCCATAAAGCTTACATTGGCTTCCTTTCAAAAGCTTTCTTCTGATTAGGAGTGCAGGCTCAAAATACACTTTCCCCAGCACCTATTTGCTATATCAAATAATGTTTACTTAATAAAATTACGCAGCTAGCCGCAATAGTTTCTTTCAAATTTTATCTATTTTTAAGGACGATTGTGGACCTTTCAACCCAACTTTCCCAGCGTAGCACCTAGTTTATATATAGCTAGTACCTGGGAATAAGAAAACAGACAAAAACAAACTCCGCGTACCAGCACCACGTAAAATGCTATACTGCAATTGCAATTATTGACATATAAATGCCGTTTAAAGATGAGCAGTTTCACTGCATGTATTTTTTCGGCGAACAATTGGTAGTCTAAATGCAGTCAGTTCAGAACCTAGGCGAGCGAGTAAACATAACATCAAGATCTAGGTAAAAATAGGTACTAATAATAAGGTTGCTAATAAAGTTTCAGGCTAATGGGAACGGCCAAGATAACCATGAGGGGCCAAAGTGCAATGCATGCCATGCCGTTCTCGATATACTAAGGCTAAGCCTTAGCCTAAGTTTAGGCTCTTATATGAGATATACCCAAAGTGTATGTTTCTTATGCCGCTTTACACTGGCGATGGTACTCTTTCTTTCAGGTCTAATTGCTTTGCCTATCGAAGCATTATCTAAGAATTATTTAGGCCCCACACACCGTGTTGTATTTACTCAGCAAAAGCTATCCTGTTGAAAAAGCTTAATTTATAAAGTTAATATTCAGTGCTGTGCATGTATTACATCAAAAATGATCTTCTGAACATTACGATGCCGGGCTGGGCCGAAATTTCCGGCTCCGGACCAGTCTGAGCCAAAATTTTGCAGCTCCGGGACGGACTGTTTCGAAATTTTGCAGCTCCGGGCCGGGCTGGGCCGAAATTTTGCAACTCCGGGCCGGGCTGGGCCGAAATTTTGCAACTCCGGGCCGGGCTGGGCCGAAATTTTGCAGCTCGGCGCCGGCCCGAAATTTTGTAGCTCCGGCGGGCCAGGCCAAAAAATTTGGCTCCTTCTCATGTCTAGTTCCATACAGCAATACGTAACTGAACGAAGTAGATAACAAACAAGAACCCCGATCGCCGCCTCTAACAAGTGGGCATGGCCAGTGGCGAGAAGGATGTTCCGGAATTTTGGGATTTTGAACTTTTCGAGGAGCACCGTTCGCATGAGGTGCGGTAGGGCAGGGCGAAGGCGCTCCGTTGTTTCGGGATCGAGGAATTTTGATTTGTTTCTCCAGGAGATGGTTTTGATATCTCGAGCTCCCATTTTCAAATCGGAGATATCTTGTCTGGCTTGATCCTCGTCGAATAGATAAGTGACAAGGAGTTGATATCCTTGCTCCGTTGAAGCATACTCGATTGGGTACTGAGTGACTGTTTGGCCCAGTGGAGCCATATTTGATAGTTCTGGCCAGCGCGTGCCTTTCGAGAGAAATGTTTCGATGGGGGCGGCGTAATTGATGGTGTAGAACGGCACGCGTGGTTGCGAAAGTTGTTCCATTTTATTGATTTGTTGGTCGATGGTTCCTGCAATAATATTCATCGCCATTAGTGGCGGTTCTTGAGGACGTTTGGCGGGAGCTCGACTTCTTGGAAGTGATGTCTTGGGCTGGCGTCTGTGCTACCATCGTCTTCTCCGAGGTGGTTGTCTTGGAGGTAGAAATACCTCCAGTCCAATGTCTTCAGGTCGTAATTGTCGTTGTCCGTCGTTCTCGTCCGGTTCTAAATCAGGATGTGCGGCTAACATATCTTCAATGTCCTGGTCGTCGAATATGTCCCTAAAAGGTTCGAACATGTCATGCTGGGCACAAGCACTCCTAGATGGAGGGTTCATAGCCATGACAGGGTCCCGATGTCTAGTAGGTGGAGCAAAAGGCACGGTTTGTCTATACTGGGGCAGGTGGTCGGGGAGTAGGCTCTCGGGGAATCAGGCGCGGGATTACCACTCGAGCTTCAGCTCCGTGTGGTATATAGTCATCGAACACTCGACGGCGGTCCCTAGCCTGGCGATGTGGTTGACGTCGAGTGGGTTGCGGAGGCTCTGTCCTTTCTCCGATCTTCTCACCAGATGGTCCCAACTCAGGGGAACCCTTACTTTCCTCAGTAGAAGGGTCCAGTTCGAAACAGGGTCTTCGACTAGGTCCCGGTAAAAGTTGACTCAGGGGTATTTCGTCCTCCCAGTCTTCCCAACTAACATGCCGTTGAGCTTTAGCGTGTGCGGGTCGATCTAGAGTCCCTTTTATGGTGGAGGATGCGCTGCGCGGCGGCGCCTTCTTCCTCCCCCGGATAGAAGAACCCTCGGTTGACTCGCCCATGGTCGAAGTTGTCTCGCTAACCGCGGGGACGGCTCGTGTTCGAGATCGTTTAGCTTTGCAGCCCTCCGAAGGTTCGGTGGGTCGGCGTGACTCTTTCTTGCCTCTTTCCTTTTCCTCACGTCTCCTAGTCAAGCTTTCAACAAATTCTGCCACAATGTCGTCGGTGGCCGTTTGGGCCTCCGAGGGTGGGTGCTGTATGATAGGTCCTGCTAAATATTCCACTAAATCGGTTGCATCCTGAAGTTCTCCTCGAGCACGGGCCTCGTCATCTTTGATCCTCTTCCTTTCTTCTAATGCCCATTCCCATTCTGCTTGTTGGGTTTGTCTCCTAGTGGTCCAGCGAGCGAAGGAAGAAATATATGGGGTACCGGTCTCCTGCTCCGGTAGGGGTGATAGCGCAGCTGGGGTTATCCAATGATGAGGTGGGGTCCTAGCTTTACGCTCCGCTAGGGGTGAGAGTAAGGGTGGGATTGCCCACCGATGCGGTGGTGTTGGGGAATCCACAGTTTCGGGTGACGTGTCCTCGGAATTTGCAGAGGACGCTGGTTCGCTAGCCGGTGTGGGGGTTTTACTGGTTTCTGTCGTGGTTTAGGTACGGGTTTTCGAGTCGGGGCTGGTTCTACGGGAGGCTGGCTATAAACTGGGGCGGATTGCGTGGGTGGTGGTCTAGGAGGTGTCGAGTACGGTGTAATCTATTCGTCTGGGGTATACTCCTCTAACGTAGTTTCCAACCCTAATGGCATCAGTGGCGTGTGTGGGAGCGGAGTAGGTGGCGCGGAATATGCGTGGCGAGGTTTGGGATATTGTTGGTCGTGCAACTCAGGGGGTTCACGATGGAAACGGTACGGTACCGGTGGTTTATCCGAGTCGGTGATTAGGCGTTGTGAGTGGGGACTGCGGTAAGTTTGTGTAGCGGCTGCGGCGCGGCGTTGGGCAGGCGTAAGCGGCGAAGTCTGGACAGCGTGTTCTACGGCTGAAGTCGGGGATACGGCTTGTTCGGGCGTGTGAGGAGAGGACTCGTCTGGATCCTGCGAGGCAAGTAGTTCGACAAGGCCTAAGTCATTGACGTTGAATGGTTGTAACGAGCGGCCATTACCTGAGCGTGGCAGCGCTAAAGGCCTAGTTGGTTCCTCAGTTCTGACGGATCGCTCTTGTTCCCGAATAGTTACTGGGGCAGTATGTCGCCCGTATTCTGAAGAGAATGAGCCTGGGGGTTTATCCAGCGCATACGGCAACTTAGCAGGGTCTTGTGTAGCGAGTTCCTGCGAAATAGCGGGCCATTCGGTGTCGGGGGTTCTATCGGGATCACAAATAGGTAACCTGTTTTGTTGCGGAGCTCCGGATGAACCTTGGGCTGGGGCCTGAACGGCCAGCTGTTGTACTGCAGCGTGGTGTATGTCAGCCTGAGCTTGCGTGTATACTAGATTAGGATCGCCGATCTCTACACTAGTTGTATCGGATGCGCCATCGATGTCTTGGCGTAGTCGATCGACTGCCTCTGGGTCGGCAGCCTGTAGTTCCCTAGCGAAATATTTATCGGCAAGGATTGTTTCTCCTGGTTCTTGTAGTGCAGCCTCGATGTATGCGGGAGGCACAGCCTTCAGCAAATGAGCCATGTTCGGAAAACTACTTAGTGGTCTGTAGCATGGTTTGGTGCGGTTTATATGGACTACGTGGTCAGAGGCATTGGGTTGTTCGGGGAGTTTGACACAGATGCAGGGTAGCATTATCTTAGTGATTTGGTACGGTCCACACCATCTGCGTTCCAGTTTACGTGATAGACTAGGTGTTGTGTAATATCGGTAGACCCACACATGATCGTTAACTCGGTAATCTGGGACCTTAATCTTGCGGTTGTAGTAAGGTTTCCTATATTCTTTAGCAGACTCCATGGAGCGATAGGCTCGGTCTCTGATCGTGGCTAACCATCGTTGTACGTTAGCGCGGTAAGCTTCTGCTCCGGGATAGCGTCCCCAATCAGTCTGTGTCTCGATTCCATCCGGTACTCGGGGTTGGAATCCGTGCATGAGCATGAAAGGTGGGTAATGTGCAGAAGCGTGTACTGCGAAATTGTAGGACATTATGCAGTAGGGTAGAACTTCGTCCCAAGTAGTATGATCATTCTCGGGTAAAGCTACTCTTAAGAGGAATAGTAGTGTGCGGTTGAACCGTTCGATTGCTTTATTGACTTTCGGATTGTAACTCAAAGTTTCTCGCTTAAAAGTGTGTAGCCTAGCGCATAGGGCTTCCATGACTTCTGAAACGAAGCATCCTCCTCGGTCGGAAACTAGTTCCCCGGGAGCGCCATAGCGGCACACTACGTCTTCGACGAAAACTCGAGCGACACTCTTAGCTGTTTGGTCAGGCAATGCGGCGGCGATGACTAACTTGGTGAATTGGTCAATGAAGGCAATGACGTACCGATTTTCCTTTCGGGACAAAACCCGAGTGTCGAATATGTCGACGAACATGCGGTGCATAGGAGCGCTAGCCAGCGGGTTGTCTCCGAGCGCGGCTCGAACATTTTGTGGTAAATTTCGTGATCGCTAGCATAGTACGCATCGTTTTACATATTCGTCGACGTCCTTACCCATGGTCTCCCAGTAATAGAATTGTTTGAGTTTGCTCAGTAGGCGGTCCCTACCTGGGTGTAAACCGAATAGAGTGTCATGTTCGTGTTTGAGTATTTGTCGAATGAGTAATCTGGGCACGCACAATTTAAGTCTGTGGTCGTTCGGCATGATGGGATGCAAGTACAGAATGGCTGTGCCGGGGCAGAGACGGTAGTGATGGGCTTCTAACTTGAGAGCAGTCGCTGCCTTTTCGTCAGCTGGTGGCTGTCGGGTGTGTAGGTACCACCATATTGGTCCAAATTGTTTGTCTCTACGTTGGATGTAAGGGATGTAATTGAGAAGATTTCTCCCCTCATATTGTTGAAAGTGCGGTAAATATATGTGTTCACCAGTGTCATAAACCTGTTCAGGGCGTTGTAGACGTACTCGCGGTCCACAGGCATAGGCGACCCTAATTAAAGTGTCGAACTCCTCGACTTCTGGTAAACCACCATATCTCTTCCTAGTAGTTGTCGGTAGTGTCCGGGGTCTAGTGGGATCAGGTGTACCAGCAGTGGCACGCGTTGAGCTTTCGCTTGCCGCGCCAGGGGCGGGCGGTGTCGGAGCAGTCGGGGGTTCTTGTGGCAGCGTAGGCCTAACGAATGGATCAGCGGCTGATGAAGGTCCAGGGGTTGAGTCACTCGCAGGTTCTCGTGTTAGGGCTGGTCCAGTCGGCGGTCCGGGAGCGGTCGAGAGCCTCCAGGGCATCTCGACTCCTTCAGGCCATGGGTAGTCAATGTCTCCACAGAAAATGAAACGCGTTGGGTCCGGTAGGGGATCATATCCTGGTCCTCCGAACACGCGATAAAAGCGTTCTCTAACGTACTCGGGTGGGAGGTTAGCGAGAGCGTCCGGGGGAAGTCCCATTAACTGTCGCGTAAGCCGTTTCCAAGCCTCTTCAGTGGGAAGTCTCCGCGGTGGTTTGGCAGGAGCTTTGCCCTTGCCACGTCTTATCCTTTTACGGCTAGAGCAACCATTCGAGGATGGTCCTGTGCGTCATAGTCGGCTTCGTCAGTAGAATCAAAGAAGTCCACGTCATGTCGGGGATCGCGTGAAAGTCCGTCTGCGTTGGCATTGGCCTTACCAGGTCGATATTCGTATTGAAACCACCGAATTCCATGAGTAACTCATTACGCCATTGGGCTAGGCGTGAGTTTCGCGGTGGTCTCTTAAATAATGCCTTAAGTGGCTTATGATCGGTCTCGACATGAAATTCATGTCCAAGCAGGTAATGCCTGAAATGTAAAGCGGCACATCTGATAGCAAGGGCTTCGGTTTCAATAGCGAGGTAACGACGTTGGTAGTCCACTAGCGATTTGCTTGCGTAGGCGATAAGCAATGTCATTTTATCGGTCTTTTGCGAGAGCACGGCTCCTAAAGCGTACCCTGAAGCGTCCGTCTGTAGTATGAAGGGTTTGGAAAAGTCCGGGTAGATGAGTAGTGGTTCTTGTACCAGTGCTTTGAGTAGTTTTTCGAATGTTTCCTCGCATTGCGGGGTCCATTTAAATTCGTTGTCTTTGCGTCGGAGAGCATTGAGTGGTTCGCAGATTTCGGAATAGTGTGGTATGAATTTGTGGTAGTAGCCTACAAGTCCTAAGAAGCTCTGTAATTGTTTGAGTGTCTCGAGTCGTTTGTAGTTATCTATTGCGGCTGTTTTCTCGGGGTCAGGTTTAACTCCTTCAGAGCTAATAATATGTCCGAGGTACTTTAATTGTTTCTGTCCGAACTGACATTTGGAAGGTTTCAGTTTAAGATTAGCCTTACGAAACCTATCGAAGACTGTGATGAGATCTGCTAAATGTTGCTCAAATGTGGGTGAGAAAACTAATATGTCATCTATGTAAATGAGGCATCTCTCCCATTCTAAGCCTTTTAAGATGATTAACATGCACCTTTGGAAGGCGCCTGGCGAGGAAATTAGGCCAAAGGGTAAGACATTGTATTCATACTGTTCATGGACAGTGACAAAGGAAGTCTTTTCCTTGGTTTCAGGGTCTAATTCTAATTGCCAAAACCCTTTGTTTAGATCCAAACTCGACATGAACTTTGTGTTTCGCAGGCATCCTAATATGTCATTTATGCGGGGTAACGGGTACAAGTCGCGTTCGGTGACTACGTTGAGCTTACGAAAATCCACACATAAACGTAAGGTCCTGTCACTCTCGGTGACATACACAATGGGTGAGCCCCAAGGCGAATCTGATGGTGTTATAAGGCCTGCTTCCTTCATACTGTTTAGCTCTTCCCTCATGGGTTCGCGTAGATAATGTACCAATCGGTAGGGCACTTGTTTTATGGGTTTCGCGTCCCCAGTAATTATCCTATGCTGGTGTACACCACATCTACCTAGGTCGAATGGGTGCACACTAAATATGTCGGCGTTTTCAGAAATAGTGGTTTTCAATTGTTTTAGTTCATAAGGGTTAAGTTTAGTCTGTCCAAAATCGATTTGCTTAATACCTGTATGGATCGTTCCGTGTCGATTGTTTTCTTTTGCTCATTTATGACCTGTACTACGTTGTCTCGTGTAACCCCAATGTTGTTGCATTGTTTGGTGTACTGAGGGGGTCCAAGCTGAAGCAGACGCTTGTTAATGTCGTATAAGAGCTCGACCTCGTTGTCGTCAAGCATCTCGATATGTCATATGGTTTGTCCTGCGTGCATGGCAACGGGTAGATTCCCAAAGTTCATCATTGCTACTGGAATCATGCGTTGACCAGTGAGTACCAAAGCGTGTGCTATGGCGATGTCCCTAATGAAGGGGTCCGGTACAAATAGTGCTTGGCCGGTAGGCGGTTGTGTGATCTCGGGGATAGCGTTGATGAATAGTTCGGTGTTCGGCGGTACCTGTGTATATTTCCTGGATACTACATTAATAACTGGCGGTCGATAATCCCCTTGATCGGCGAAGGGCGCCGAACAATTTTAAGTTCCGTTTGATAAATCCAAACAGCGGTTCTTGAAAGTTATGGCTACATACGGTAGTAAAGCCATGAAGTCGGTACCAGGATGCATTCATACGGTGTGTCAGTGGTTACCTGAAAATCACAAGGGGTACTCAGCGATCCGATGGTGATTGGTGCTTTTACCACTCCACTTATAGTCAACTCTTGTTGTGTAGCCGATACTATCCTGGTAGTGTTAGTGTCTCTGGGTACCAGGCCTAAACGGGCGGCTAGGGCTTGGCACATAATTGAAACATCAGTTCCTGTGTCTAAAGTGTCGTGACTGGGGTGCCAAATATAGTTGCATTGATGAGAAGTGGAGTATTACCTGCATTCATGGTGTTTAATTGTCTGGTGAACATACCTTGTCGAGGTCCACGGCGTAAGTCACGAGTAGGAACAGCAAAAAATTCGTCGTCCTCTATGAAGACGAGTTCTTCTTCGGACGAAGCACGGGTTGTTAATAGTCTATTGGAGCGACGCGGGGCTCGATTAGATACAACGGACACGCGGGCCGTCCCCGAAGGTACAATCGAAACTTCGGTCGGCGAAACACGGGGTGTAGTGTCCTCCTCAGGTGGTGCACTCGGGCCTCTTTTATCGGCTCTAATCCACCTAATTGCTTTCCGAGGTTTTCCATCAGTTTTGATCAGTCTCCCGCGGCATGGTAGCCATCGGGGTACATAGTATGCGTACTTAGGAGAGACCTTACACTTGGTCATGCAGTAGACCAGGCTAATTACGCTAACAATGATGGTAACGATAAAGTAGGGCGAAAGTCCGGTATACTCTAAAGCAGGAAAGTTAACTATCTTTTGTACTTGTTCCTTGGCTATTTGAGCCACTCGTAAGTTTGTCGCCTTAGCATCGTCGAGTGAACT
>JASANE010002847.1:0-55685 GCA_030248225.1 Trileptium ribeirensis
TTGCTTACAATATTAATGGAATTATCGTATTGATGCAACCTTATTGGGAATGGCAGAGGAGACATTGTTTCAGTTTGTTGTTTGATCATACCAAGTACCCAAACGTGCTTTCTACGGGGCATACCGCGATTATATTTTTGACGAAAAAACATAGATTCGTCTATTTCGACGTCCATTAGGTGTCCATTATCATCACGCCCGCACAACATCAAATTTTGCGAGTAATTGCGATCGAAAGCAACTGCTATATCCCGGCAATAATTGTACCAATCTGTTGTAGGTGTATTACTAACAGACAGTTTTTTCGGATCCACTGTGAAGGCAATTCGTCAATATAAGCTATTATTAGTAGGATTAGTTTGTCCAGAGGCAGGCGATGGCCTTCAAAAAATGAATTACGTCGCAGAGCGTATTTTCGTCGACAATTTTGATAATCCGAGCAGCGCCATTCAAAATTATCTTGACGATTAATATCGTTGCGCTGAGCAAAATAGCAATGGTTACCACATTGGCATGTTTTGTTATTGCTAATCAAATTATAGTGCGCAAGTAGTTCAATGGTCCCATTGTAAGTTGCTGTTTGATGAGCAACGAATATGAAGTCAATTTATGATGTTGCACGGCTGCTCTAATACTGTAGTAGGATCAATAATATTAAGTCTAGTACTGCGAGGCCGACCCATTATTGTAAAAAATTTCTGAAACTATTAATTTTATAACAATAAAAATTTTAAAACTATTTTGAAAATTCAAATTTTTTGACCTGAGTGCACCAAGGGGGGTTCCTTGGAAAAAATCTTAAAAATTCAAAAAAATTTTTTTCAAAAAATTGATATTTGTTGAACTGGCAGGTCACGGTGATTACAAATATGCAAAAATTTTTGTTGTGCGACCATTTTCTGAGTTTTTACCCCTGTAGAAGAGCGCCAGAAAAACGGGGTAAATCCACTTGTGTTTATGATTACATATTTCGATCAAATTTTAAAAGTCTTGTTAAATCAACTTTATCGAGTAGTTTCTTGAAATTTTCTGGACTGGACGCATTAATTAAGGGTTGATTGATTCATTACACTAACTGGTAGTTGGTTCCATGCATTTACAATTCGAGCAGTTCGAAAATGATCCAAAGCGTTAGTTTTGTGTTGTGGTTTCTTAATTTTAAGATACTGACCTCTTGTGAAAGTTACAAAAGGCAGTTCAAACAGGTCTTTATATCCAGCAGAAAAATTACATACTAACTGACTTGTTAATCATTGTGCAAGCGTCCAAGCTCTAAAGGCTTTAAGTTGAGATAATTAAGTCTATCTAAATATGAAGCGTACGGCAGTCGTGCCCTGGCAAAAATACGTTTCCTAAAATATCGTTGAACATTTTAAAGCTGGTCGATATTTCTTGTACATGGCGATCGTACAGGTGATGTGTATTCTAGGGTTGGAACTATATGAGACAAAAGCAGTCAAAGGAACGTTATAATTAGAGTTCAGGAAACAGCGAAATAGCACGTTAATAATACGATAGGCCTTCTGACATACAACGGTGCAGTGAATATCTGGCTTGAGACTGAGACTCCTAGGTCTTTGATATAAGTGTTTATAGTTAGACTGTGATTTACTATTTGATATTCTAACTGTGGATTTGTAGATCGTATATGGAGTACTGTGCATTTAGCATATGATAAGCTAAGTTGCCATTCGTTGGCCCATGGATCAACGTAACTAATTGCTCGCCTAAGATTATCGGCGGCAATGTGAGGTTGTGTTCGTTTCAGCTTAACATAAAGTTATATACTTCATCAACATACAATTTGCAATGTATATACATTATTTAACTTTACAACAAGATCATTGAACAAACAAAATAGTACCAAGTCCTTATAATATGAAGTTTGCGCATGTAACTGTTATTCTTTTTGGTTATCTAATTTTAGTATACTAGCAACTCACGAAGCGAGGTGAAACACATCGTGTATGGCTACTCTGCACATAGTCATTTGGTCGTTGTTTTAAACCCAGGTCCCATAGCTCTTTTAAGCACACATGATAGTATTTGTACGCCGGCAATACCTATTTCAGCGGCAACGTTATTGGCATTTTAGTCATAACAAAATCGAAGTACTCTTCATTTGCTTCGCTAATGATCAAAAAAGTCGTAAACTTCTTAAATTTAAAAATCGCAAATTTTAATGCAAAATTATAATTTGTACAGCGGTGTTTGGTGTTTGAAATTCCTGAAATCGAAACTGTGGAACACAGTGTTTTTGCCCACACAGCAAGATCACTTTGGCCTGTGAGCTGTGTTTCAACTTATCACGAATGATTGCTATATCACGGCGCTGAATTGGGCGTGCCGAAATCACTGTGGGTGCGTCACTTTCATTCGCTGCACTGCGCCGATGCCTTCCAGTGTCTTGAATGCTTGTCCAGCAGTTGGGCTTTGCGGTTGATCCTTTTATGATTTTGGCGTCAAACTCACTTTGGCCGACTGGAACCTGCGGAACTTACAAAGGAACAGTGTAACCGAAGTTGCTGTCGAAGAACGATCACCTCACTATGTTGATTACGCGGGATATACGTAATACTTGAAAAGTTGATCCAGGGAGGCGTTGGCCATACGCTCAGTTAAGTTCCGAGAGATGTTTGGATGCCCCTAGGCCGAGCAGCTGTTCTGCTCGTAATCTGTCGCTGTGCATTGTGTTGACGTCATAAGGTTGTAGCGTTTATGCTTCCAAAATTGCTTTCATGACCGAATTAGTGGGTTTCGTCATCATGTCCCTTTCGCTTCACTGGCCTGGACTACATAGACCCGATCAGCGATCTTTAAGGGATTGAGAAAAAAGATGTGGATTTGCCTGTATACCTGCTTAGGAGGACCTTCCATATTTATCCGGAACCGGAACCTGGTCTTCGACATGTATAAATAGTAAAACATATTCAGGAAGCAATGAAGGTATATACTGTATATTTAATGTGTTAAAAATAAGTTTTACATTAAAGTTAATGTATTGCGATGACATTATTGTCTCTCTGGGATTTTCAAGAGGGTGAGGAAGCTAAAATATTTATTTATTGTTGGAGATGTTGGTTTTTTGGATTCGCGGAAAAGTTAATTCCGCCCAAACTGTGTCAAACTACGTTCTTTTAACTAGGGAACAACCGAATACCTAATTTCACCGATTACCGAATATTCGGCCGAATACCGAATAGTTGTTCGCAACACCTATGTATGATGAGAAATCTATAAATCCAACACTGTATGTACGTGCTCCATGCAACAAGTCGTTTTGTGTTGTGTTGTTGAGTCAGCGATAGTTTTAGTTCGATGAATTTTTGTGCTTTGTTCTCTCGTTTGTTAGGATGAAGTTATAATTTTGTTTTTTTATCGATTTTTTTATAACTTCATCATCTGGACGAGGGCGATAATTGGTGCGTGAAGTCATATCGTTAAAAAAAGAACGGCTCAGTGCGTGGTGTTCGGGGGTGGTAGACTTAGGGTTAGGCTTATGTAGGTATGTAGAACGGCATAGCATGATGTCTCACTTCACATTCACGATGTGTCAAAGGAAATGAACAAATCCTGCTGCATTTAGACCCCAAAGTATTCGCAACTATTATGGCAGCGAGATAGAGCACGGCTGATGAAGAACATAACTGTGATGATCAGAACATTCGATCCGGCTGCGAACTGAATTGATGAGTCTCAAACGCATCTTGTCTTACCAAAGTTGCAACACTTTGGACGTATCTAGCGGTTTGCAGCATCATTTTCAGGACTCCGAAATAAGTATAACTGGTGGGCGGATTTTGACTCTATTGTTCAACTAACAGCGGCCAGTCAACTATTCGGTATTCGGCCGAATATTGCCAGCTATTTGAACTACAATTCAAACTACAATAACTTTTGATGGATTTTGATAAGGGAAGACGTATTAGGTTACTATATAGCTTGCGTTTACATTTGGATCAACGTTCTTATTTTCATTCTGTGGTGAGCAGAGAGTAGCCGAATTTCGGTTCCGGTTCCAAAAATTTGCCGGATCCGAAGTTCCGGTTCATGATTTTTGGATATCTGTCTAACGTATTTTGTAATAAATGTTTCTCATTTCCAGACAAAATTAGCTAACAAGTTAACCATATCTGAAACACTATATTATTGATGCTATTTCATAAAATAAAAAAGAAATATATTCTGTTTGTGCTCGCTCACGTACCTTTGGTTACTTACTTGTACTTATTGATGGAATATTCGATTGATAGTTTTTCAATGAATCGTGGTTCGTCCGGCATTCCAGAGCCCGCAAATTTATGCTGCAAACGAAAAACGAATTGCAGAAACGGTTATGTTGAGACAGTTGCAGGGGAAATTAGATTTCAGGGAGGGTTCCCGACTCGTGCAAGAGTTTTTTGAACGAGGAAACGGAAACAGCATTGACAGTCGATTTGTTAAGAGTATTCCAATGTTGGACAACGCGATGAGAATAAAAATATTTCCGCACATCACAATGAGGGAAGCCTTTAGGTTTTAATTTCCAACTGTGCCCTCGCAAGCCTTCCGTCGCCAAGTCAAATAAACATAACATGTAATCCATTAGACCATGACACATCTGGCACAACAATATTAGGTCTGTCCGCAATCTTCTAGTTTCTAGAGTTCTCTTCTGTAATCCCAATTCGCACAATCTATCATGACAACTGAGCCTCTGAAAGCTCGGGACAAGCCGTGTCGCGAGTCGTTGGACTTTTTTTAATATATACGTATAACAATGTCCCGGGCATAAAATGGTGACCACGCACATGTGGCATATACCTATACTCAAGCCTAGACCTGACTAACGACTTGTAAAGCAACAAAAATGTAGTTTTGTTAAAATATTTCATAGAGCGCCGTATTAAATGAACGATTTTAGTTGGTTAGTTCTTTTAATTTAATTGACCTCTATTAACAGTTAATAAGGCCCAAGGAAATAGCACTAATCAATGAAACGTTAGCATATTTATAATTTTTGAAGTACTCCGTAGTCCGGGATTTGCTAACTATGCTGTTATTTGAGCTACAGCCCAATGGGTCCCTCATAGTAACCTGCGACAAACTATATTGCAAAATGTGTCTGTTAAATCTTATGGTTGTGAGATCACAACACAACACATTTGGAATATTTTACATTCACGAGGACTATCTAACAACAATAATTCCCTCTGAGACGGGAACTGCGGCTAGTGAAAGCGTGGTGGTCTGTGTTTGTTGCCTATTTAGAGTTCCAAATTAAACTTCCTAAGCCCTTTTAAAGGGACAGGAAAACAATACACTCACAGTATATCAGTAGAATCAATGGCTGTACTTTTCAGCACATTAGTGGCTCCTTCACGCAAGCGTGGAAAGGTGGGGCTACTTGCTAGGAGGAGGCATAATTGGTATTTCAACCTTTTTATGGGTTTCCATTGTGTTTATGGTCACTCCACCCGATTTCCAGAGTATATATACTCTGTCTTCTGTTATTTGGTTACGTACTGCCTATAGGCCATGAAGAATTGTCTATATAGGGTTTCCGGTATGCTGAATACGATGGTGTGGTTAGCTAGAGTACAGTACGAGTATCTTATGCCTTTTTGAGACATGTTCATTGTTTTAGGGTATATAAATGAATCCAGTTTCCAGAAAATAAAATGTCTTCAGTTGTATTTATATGGCATCAAAAATAGATTATATACATAGGTGTTATTACGGTATGCTGAATACAATGATTTGGTTAAATAGAATCCAGCTTGAAAATTTCATAGGTTTTCAATGGATTTAGGGTCAGTGAACAAGATTTCCAGAATATAATGTGTCTTCAGTGGTTTGGTTATGTGTTGCGTACAGGTGCTCAAGGATTGTCTATATAGGCTTGGCGGCAGGCTGAATACAATGGTTTGGTTATTTAAAGAGTAGCAGAAATACTTGATGCGTTGTCAGTTGTTTTTCGTGGGTTTAGGGTCGAGGTTTTGAAATTTTCAATGTAATTAGGGTTTACGACATTTTAATGTGGTATATACATCAAACACAGCTTGTTACATGTGATTAAAAAATAATGACTTAAAAATAAAATCACTCTCGCTCCGTTTCACCCTTGCATGTGAGTTACTAGTGTCGACGGAATTTGATATCTTATCCAAGAGTACTGGCTTCCTTAAATAAGTTGATAGGCAGCAAGGGCGTAGCCAGGGGGGGTTGCGGGGTTCGCGACCCCTTTTGATTCAACCCCAAACAAAATTTTTTAAGTGATTCCGGTTGAAAATCATGCCGAAAATTGTCCTAAAACTAGCCTCTCTCGCACTAGAAACCAATTATATACTTTCACCCGTATTTTTGACCAAACTTCACATTTTTGTATTAAAATTCGCTATTTTGGTAACAGTTACATTTTCTACTTGTTTATGGCGTACTTAAAATACCAATTCTGGAAGCCGCTTTCACATTTCTGAGCGCGACCCCCCTTTTAGGTACCCACTGTGTGGCGCGACACCCCCCCTTTTTTTCAAAATTCCTGGCTACGCCCTTGATAGGCATATCCTCCCCAGGATTTTCCGGTTAATGTCGTATGTAAATTTTGGCCTCCCCCAGTTTATGCCCCCAGGTCCGCCAGGCGCTTTTCTTTTCTCCATGACTAGAAATTTCCGATTTTTTCTCTTGTGGGCCAAAAGTGCGGCAATTTTATCTTACGGTGTTAAAATCGCTAGAATTTTTATCTTTTATACAACTACTGTTGCAATCTGAGGGACCCCTAGATGAACTGGGTGAACCGCTCCGAGACGACCAGCTCATGCCCTAAGTATGTGGCTTTCCCAAAGTACTTGGCGGAAAATAATGCGCATTATATATATATGTGCAAATCTATAGATTGAAGCCAATTATAGTGTTTTTAACCCTGCAGGACAAAAATTTATGGAATTTTTAGGTGGATAAATTGGCATATTTTTACCTCGCAGACAAAATTGTCGTATTTTTTACTCGTGGAGAAAAATACCTGGGGTACTTGGGGGGATGAACTGGGGGAAGCCAAAATAACTTGGGGGTGAACTGAGGACACATGTGGGGAGGCTAAAATACCTTGGGGGCCGTCCCCCCTCTGTGGGATGATGTAACTTTGGTAGTTGGAGAAGCCAGGTATGGTCGTACGTTACTGAGCTTTTGAGATCCACCTTTGAAATAAGTTGTGTGCCTTTTCGTCGAATATTTCGTTTCTACGTTACATTTCCTTTAATATCAGCTGTCACACCCTGGTAACAAACCACTTCGGTGCTTTAGGTTATCAGAACACGTGTTTACATTTGAGATTTTATAGTATTTAGTATTTATGCAACAATACTACGCATATAATATCATCATAGTTTGAAGTTTATGTGCTTGTGTTTATTAGGAGCTTATTAACTGTTAAAACGTTGCTAACGGCTTATTACATACGTCATAGTATAGATACTATCTTTGAATGACTAACTATACAAAAATTAGTTTGTGGATCTGCTCTTAATATGCTACCTTATGATTATATTTCCGATTGGGTTTTGACGTGAATGTGCACATAGTTTTTTTGTAAAGAAAATTGGGTTGTCCACTACATTGCAGCGATATGGATTGCAAAATGCATCTGTTGGATGCTTATATAATCACTGAAAGCTACAAGCCAACTGTTACGTATATCTTTGTATGACTGGCAGTTTGTTGAAACTTGAATCTAGTCTATGCGCATTGTTCGCTCAACATCGTTGAATACGTGATGGGAAGTCGTCGGTCATTAACGGCGTCTGCAGCTAGTCGTGCTGCGGCCGCAGTGTCAAATGATAGCGAGCAAAGTGGGCGTGAGAAAAAGTTTGGAGGAGACGCCAACGGACAGCCTTCATTTTATGCCGACTTGGAAACGTTTCATCGCAGGAAATGGTACGTGTACGTATATGTTCAACAAACGTGATTTTTATAATTTAAATTTCACTCTCTGTTTCGGATAACGATAAAGTATAGTGGTGAAAAATACTTATTCTGTAATTTCTTCCTTAAATTCTGCATTACAGTCTCATTTTTTGGTGCTGCGCTTCTTTGAAATGATGTACTTATACAGCTACCTGGCTTTTCCAAACTCTCCAAATTATACTGTTTATCTTTTTCGGTTCTTGAGGGACTAAAAGTTCTTGGGATACGATTCCTTTTCAGTTTAATCAACGGGTTATCTAGGGAATTAGGGAGACCCGTAAGTTGCTGTAACTGTCAAAAAAAGTAAAATATATTTATATATATATGTAATTTTTAACAATAAAAATATTAACTTTTAGTCCTACATTTGTAAACTTGTTAATTTTTTAGCCAATGTAGGGAAATGTTCATATATTATTAGCGGGGTGTCTACGACCTGAAAAAAAACCTGATTTTTTTAGTTATGACATCGCTAAAAACCTGAAAAATGACAAGAAAAAACCTTTTTTCATTTTTTAAGTTCGAAATAATTTTCAGGAGTTATCAGGTTGCAGATGCCCCGTATAATTTTTTCTATTCCCTTCCTTCTCAATACATTTCTTCGCGTCTACAATTTTGAATTAATTACGTAAATACAAAATTCAATTGCTAATGACTCCGATTTTCACAATTCCAGATGTTGACATTATGTTTCATTTCAGGTTAGCCGGTGGATGGCGTCACTAGTCTCCAACAATAATTCTGCTTCCCTTCCCATCCTGATAATGATTACTTTATTACATATCTGAAACATGATTCGGTCGTACTTTCTCCTTGAAATAGAATTATTTTCTTACTAGTGTGTCGAATTCATTCGAATTCGAGCCCAATTTTTGATTGAAACTAATAGTTCTGCAAAAAGTTACTCTTTTTAGCGTGAATTTGGAAATAATGCACCTAACGGTGAGTAGAAATGAATTGGTTTCGTTAGAAGCATATTATCACATTATTTTGGTTAGAAACATATTATCACAAAGTTATAATATGCTTCTAAGTACGAATCATGTTTCAGATATATATTCTAAACATACCATAATTACTTATAACAATACATACCTACATCACGCGATCTTCAATTTTTTTTAATACATGGCATCAACAGCAGTTTATTCCCCGAATTTTCCTGGTTGCAAAAAGTTCCTTCTGATCGGAAAATTGCGCGTTGTACAGCATGTAGCAAATCGTTTTCACTTGGCAATATGGGCATACGGGCCGTTCGTCGGCACAGCAAGGGCGCTGCTCATAACGCAGCTATAGTACTGACCACGGGATTTCAGAGCATACCTTATAAATAGGTTGAAAACGTGCTGAGGTTATGAAAATTCTTTGTGAAAAACCTGAAAAATGGAGCGAGCCAGCCCGTAGACACCTGTATTAGTCCATAAAAGATATTGCTACTTTTAGTCCCACAGACAAGTGATTAGGGCATGCACTGGAGAAACCTGGGAGCAACTCGATATATACGCGATGGCCCACATCTTCCTATTCTGAGAAACCATTTTACTTTAGCTCCTACAGCGCATTTGGCTTTACCTCAAGGGTCCAAGGTATTTCGACACTCCTCATGTGTTCGCAATTAAACTCCTTAGGTACTTTTGGCTTCCTCGATTTCAGACCTGTCCGCCTAGGTGCTTTTATTCTCGACTAAAAATAGACCGGTTTTTCTCGGCGAGACAAAAAATATGTCAGTTTATCTTATGGAACTAAACTATCTAAATCTTTGCTCTGCGCGGCTGAATATATATGCTATGCCGAGTACCGCTGACGCTCAGTTTGGAAATAGCATAAGTTGTTTTAAGGCGTTTATGTTATTCAGCTTTGGCTTGGTGTATCTAATGTGGATATTTTCCAAAATTCGAAGGAACCTTTCTGACTGGTATTTGGAGCCAGAGCTACGGTCTAAAATTGTCACTATTGTTAGCCCTATGACACACTTCTGAGTGATGGAAGAATGCCGAACTTTGGCATAGGTGATTGTTAAATTTCTTGCCTGTTCTGGCGGTAATGCCAAGGTGTTCTGAAATCGTTGTTGTAAGGTGACGGCAAGTACTGTCCAATGGGCCTGAATTACTTTGTTGTATATATATCGTTATAACTGTTCTGCTTGTGAAGCAGACTGCGTCGGCAGTAAAGTATGCAACAAAGTTTTTTTGGCTAATTGAAACACCACTCATCCTTCAAATTTTATTGTATTTGAGTAATATTGCGAAGTAACATAATGTTGAGTATCCAGTAGCTCTATGTAGTTTGACGCACATAGACAAAAAATTTATCCTTTCACAGTAAAATGCCATTCATGTCTGGAAGCTCCACTCGTTTTCTTTGTTTTGTTTCGCTAACTTTTCCATAGAATGGACGAGATAAAATTGAAGTGAAAACGCGTATTAAGTATCATGAGGTTACACCGCATTAGAGCAAAATGAATTGTAATCTCCGCTTGCTGCACATAATGTTAGGCAGGACATTTGTATATATATATATATATCAGGGAATAACCGGAACCGAAATTTACCGGAACCGGAACCGCTCATTTAAACCGGAACCGGAACCTGGTCTTCGAAATTTATATATAGTAAAACAGATGAAGGTATAGTGGATTTAAAATGCATTAAAAATAACTTTTACATTAAACTTAATGTATTGCGATGGTATTATTGCCTTTTTGAAACTTTAAAGAGACTGAGGAAGTTAATAATGTTATTTATTGATCAAATATGTCGGTTTTTGGACACCCAGAGCAAAAAATGCCTTCCACTATACACCATTGCGTAAACTGCGTCAAATCGAATACGTTTACAAAGCTTGGACAAACAGTGCCCGTCAGCTAGATCATAATGATGATAACTTTCTAATCAGAATGCTATAAATGAGACACACTGTGATGCTGTTCGCACAGTTCCAATAAATACAGTTCATTGCCAAGAAAGCAGTTTCTAGCTGCGTTGCAGATAACGTTAGTTTACTTCAATTTAGACTGATTTACCAAGTTTACAAGCGCACTGGCGGGTGCTTGACGCAATTTATGTTAGCCAAGCATAGCCTAAGTAGTTCTGCGTAAACCATACTCTGTTACCGAGTTGGACCGGTTTAATTCAAACGTATCCCACAGACTTCTGGATGTGTAAAATAGCTGATACAAGCATCGACTTGACTTTGATTTAACAAACTCCTGCAGGTTATTATGAAAAAGTCCTGGTCAAATTATGTGCCCTACTTACGTTTCACACGGCAAATTGGTTAGTTAGTCTTTTCTTTTGCCAGATTGTTCTAAATACTGTTCTATCAGACCCAACTAAAGTTGCAAATACTTTCAATAATTTTTTTGTGTCAGTGTTTACCAATGAGGGGGCTTCTAACAACTATCCAACCCCACCGTGTCGCACCGAAGGTGCTATTGATAATATAGAATTTACACCGATTAGAGTTTTGCGCGCACTTCGCTGCCTCAAGCAACAATCTTCTCCTGGTCCTGATGGCATTCCTAACCGATTATTATCACATTGCGCTACTGCACTTGCACAACCCCTCAGCATGCTCTTTACAAAGTCATTCGCCTTGGCCAGCTTGCCTCAAGACTGGCTTCGTGCCAATATAATTCCCATTCACAAGAAGGGTTCAAAAATGAGTCCCGGAAATTATCGCCCTATCAGTCTAACTTCGTCGTGCTGTAAATCTATGGAATCCATAGTTAAACAAGATATAATGGCTTTCGCTACTGACAATCAACTTTTGTCACCATCCCAGTTTGGTTTCAGAAGTCGACGATCTACAACTCTTCAACTAGTTGATTATATTCATGTCGTCACCTCGTATATAGATGCAAACAGCTGTGCGGACAGTGTTTTGCTTGATCTAAGAAAGGCCTTTGATGTAGTTTCTCACAAATGTCTACTACTCAAATTAGAAGCCCATGGAATCAAAGGTACTCTGCTAGAGTGGATACGTGCGTTCCTCACAAATCGTACTCAATCGGTTATAGTCAGCGGCAAATGCTCCTCACCGGCACCAGTTAAGAGTGGCGTCCCACAAGGGTCGGTACTTGGTCCTGCACTCTTTTTGTTTTACATAAACGATCTAGCGGATAACATGAAATGTCTCGTTTGGAACTTTGCCGATGACACATGTCTTTTGAAAGAAATAAGCCGCACCAACCCCGCAAATGATACACTCAGCCTTCAAAACGATTTGTCTACATGTAGCACATGGGCTGAAGCATCAAAAATGTCATTCGCTGTAGACAAATGTGCCATTCTGCATTTTGGACGCAAAAACCCCGAATTTACTTACACACTCTGCAACCAAACTGTCCCAGTCAGCGACTCTGAAAGGTACCTTGGCCTTCTATTGTCAGGTTCACTCAAATCTGCGGAACACTGTCGGCAAATAGCTGCTGATGGACACAAGGTTGTATCTATGATTGCTCGTGCCTTTGGCATTCTTGACAAAAACCCTTTTTGTTGCTCTATCATGCTTTGGTCCGTCCAAAACTGGAATACGCCAGTCCGGCATGGTCACCCTATCACCGACGAGATATATTTCTTTTGGAAAGAGTTCAACGTAGAGCAACAAGATTAGTTCGTGGTACCTCCGGTATGGATTATATGCAACGCCTACGATTTTTGTCGATTCAATCACTTAAAACTCGACGAGCACGAGCCGATCTGATTCTCACTTATCAGCTACTTCACGGCCACTTTGATTATGACTTCTCACGAATATTCACTCTTGCTAATAACGATATCCTGCGCGGACATGAATACAAGCTCTTAAAACCGAGGGCACGCGTCAACGCCTACTTCTATAGCTTTGCTTTGCGTGTAATCCGCCCATGGAACGCTCTACCGCGTCATGTTGTGTCTGCGCCCAGTTTAAAAGCTTTCAAAAGATGCCTCCATATCTCGGGCGCGCTGCCTGAACTCTGATGTTCGCTCCGCCTGTCTCTTTTATTTTCAGTCCTACAACGTGGTCCCCTGCCGACTGGGGACGACAGACCGGTCGTGGAACTATTCAATTGCCTTATCTTCCCAAAATGGTATGCTATGATTTCCACGATCCTGGTAAGAATAAAAAAAAAGATTGTATTGGAGCTTGATCATTGTGTAATATATATTACATATGTTTGGATTACAGGATGAAGCAAAAAACGTGGAAAATTTCAAACAAAATTTTTAAACCGGAATTCCGGTTCCGGTATGGTTTTTGCCCTTTGCCGGAACCGCAACCGGAACACGATTTTCGCCGGAACCGGAATTCCGGTTGCTCCCTGATATATATATACTGGTTTTTCGGCGGAATCGGTCGGTTGCTTGATTGAAGAGGCTTTTTAGAATTGGGGCGGGAGGGAATTTGTTAAAGCCCCTAAAAGATATATTTTCCAGCACAAAAATTCACAATTTTTGACCATTATTGCTCAAACGCGTGGAAATTTTCATGCCACAATCTAATACTAGTCGGTGGTGGAACTACATTTGTGAGCGGAGCTTGGGCTGTGGCATTACGAATGTACTCAATTTTATGTTCTTGTAACTACATTGCATAGGGCTTTATCATCGGTAAAAATATTATATTTGAATTCTTCGACCCAAAAACCCTATAATGGTTTGATCGAAACTATTCTATTTCAATAAATAACACAAATATTGCAAAATTCTCTATTTTAGCTGCATAAAATTAACTAATTAGCTAATTACTAATTAATCACTCAAAATTTTTTAATCCCAAATATCAGGTGCACACTCTGATATGATAGGCTTTCAATCAAAAAAAAAGTTTTTTAAATCGGTTCAGTGGTTCTTGAGATCCGTCGGACCGAACGAACGAACGGACGGACATCGACCTTTTTACTCACAGACAGAAAATAAAAACACTTCGCTCGGCTTCGCCGAGCTCCGCTCTATAAAATTACTGAGTCTTTAGGCTATATTAGACACGCACTTGAAGGATATCAGTTAACTTTCGGAAAACAGGAAAGTTGAAATTTTGTCTTTTGGGGAGGGCGCGTTTTGGCCCAAATTGCGTGCTTTACTCTCAACAATTTCCTTTCGGTCGGTCATTTTTCTCTATGGTGACGTAATGAAGCCAGATCTTTATGTGTCTAAATAATGCGCTGCCATGCGCCACGGTATCGTATTTCGTTCTTTCGTTGCCCAGAAAAGGTATGCTGTTTCCTGTTCGCCGCTCTAGCTCATCACCTTCTTTGGTGAAAATTTTATCTCCGTTTTGACATTTGCGTCGCGTCCCCATATATACTACTGTAGCTCATCTGCAAAAGTTTATTTGCCCATGCTGGTAATGCTTTACGTGCAACGCTACGGTGATTTTACAAATATCACAGTACAAGGACTGTTTATTTCTTTTTCTGAAATGATCAAAAAGTTAACTTTTTAATTTTATAAATTCCAAATTTTAAGACCTTTATAATTTGAAGACTTATGTCGTAGGACCCCAATACTTGCCAATACAATTACTGTTATCGTTTTAGACTGTGAAATACTTATAGGCACGATCGATTGACCTACGTACCAGGGAGTAACCGGAATTCCGGTTCCGGCGAATATCGTGTTCCGGTTGCGGTTCCGTTTTGGGCAAAAACCATAATTCTTGTTTAAAAATTTGTAAGAAATTTTCCACTTTTTTGCTTCATCTGTGGTCCAAACATTATGGAATATATACACAATGATCAAGTTCCAATACAACCAAGCAAAAGAAAAGATTAACGCAGCAATTATTTACTGCGTGAAACGTAAGTCACGTAATTTCAGCAGGAACTTTTATGTTAGCTTGCAGGGCAGGAGTTTCTCAACAAATTAAAGCCAGGTCGATGTTTGTAGCAGCTATTTTACACATTCGGAAATCTGTCGTGTATGTTCGAATTAGACCATCCAACACGGTAACAGAGTATGGATTACGTAGAAGTACTTAGCGTAAGTGTGGCTAACATAAATGGCGTCAAACACCAGCCAGTGCGCTTGTAAACTTTGTAAATCAGTCTTCATTAAAGTAAAGTAACGTTATCTGCAACACAGCAAGAAACTGCTTTCTTAGCAATGACTAATGACCTGTATGTATTGATATATACTGTGCGAGCAGAAACTGCGGTCATGGGAACTGTGCGAAGAGCATCACAGTTTGTCTCATTTATAGCATTATGATTAAAAAGTTATCATCATTATCATATATATAACTGACGGGCACTGTTTGCACAACGCTAGGCTGAACAGTCTCTCACCACTGACCAGAAAATTATATTATATATACCTTCTATTATTTTATCTTACAACCATATAAACCAATAATGTCAAGTTTCCTACATAACATGTAACAAACGTATGTGTAGTAAAGGTAGGCAACTGGAAACAGAGCGAAAGTGTTCATTCTACGCTCCATGCGTTATAAGCAAATTCATTTTGACGCAATATAGGCATACGTGTATAGTGGAAGGCGTTTTTTTTGCTCTGGGGGTCCAAAAACCGACATATATTGATCGATAAATAAAAATTTAGATTTTTCAGTCTCTATAAAGTTCCAGAAGGGCAATAACGCCATCACCGTGCATCAAGTTTAATACAAATGTTATTTTTAACACATTTTAAATCCACTGTCCCTTCATTTCTTCCTTCATCTGTTTAGGTTTCTAAGACCAGGTTCCGGATCCGGTTTAAATGGACGGTTCCGGTTGCTGGTTGCGGTTCCGGTTATTCCCTGTTACGTACTTATATCTATATTGGAAAAGTGGCGAAGTTTGACTATTTTTGGTGCAAAAAATTACCAAGTTTTGCTTCAGCATCGTTCCGCAGGATAAAGAGCACAGCCAATATGGTATTAAACCAATGTAACCGGCTCGTTGAGCGGGTTAAATAACCCTAAAATACCATAGTTCACCCTTGACCCTCACGCTTTGGGGCCCAATTTGACCCGGAATACATGGTCGGCGGGTTTAAGGAAAGGGCGTAAATAGACTGAATTTGTGAACAAATAAAAAAGTTGTGAACATCGGTCCATCCGGTGGTGAGTTGTAATTTTCACAGACGGACAAAAAAAATTAGAAATGCCGCTAGCAAAGTTGCAGATGGAAACTCTTGTCGCTTCGGTCGCTTCTTTTCATTAACAAGAATTATATATATACGTTTTCGAACAAACCACGTGTTCTTTATCAGTGGCTCTGTACAAATGCTTAATACTAGGGATTCCAGTGGCCGATGTATAAACCATCCTTACCCAATCATGCTCGACAGGTGAGGTCAATCGCAACGTAGCTTTTATATATAGCTAGAGTTTTGTATTCTCCAATCTTAGCTGAATTGCTCCAGTGGCTGAGGAGATATGACCAATTGGGTGTTTTCGGGGTCACAAGGGTTCATTTTAAATCCCATTTTGAACCAAGTCTGCAGCGTAGGTGACCACGGCAACAGAAACATCGACGTAGTTTTATAAAGCTAAACTTTCTGAACAAAATGAGCCGAAATCAGGGGCCACATCACACCGGTGGTTGTCGAGATATGACCCTCAATGTGTTTTGGTGGCATCCTACGGACCCTACTTCCGCCCTTTTGAGGGGGAAGGAGTTGGGATCGGATTTTGCGTGTAACTAAAGGGCACACATAGAGATTTCAAGCTTTCTGGTGAGCTATCACACGACCTGATCTGTCTGTTAGAAGTTAACTTATGCATGTCACACGAAAAAAACCACAAACAGACGCTGCCAAACTTCACACTCCCGGGTAGTAAGCATTATTCGTTTCGCTCGTCTCACTCACTCACTCAGAATTCAAGTAGAAACCAATGTCCACCAGACTCTTCATTCGCTAAATCAGCTGACGGAAAATATATTATTGAATCAGCAGTCTATTTCAGAACTTGCCGTCGAATGAGTAAACAAGTATTTAAGAGGGTTAAAATTTACGGAATCAAATTGTGTTAGAAACAATAAATGTTATACAATTAATAGCAAAGTTTTGTCTTAAGCAGTTGTTAGAAAGAACGTAGTGAAACGTAGTGGAGATTGTGTGTTGCAGGGGTGAAACCTTTAGATTCCGTCTGTGTGTGATCAGCTATAACGCGAGAACGCCTCAACCGATTTTCATGATCTTGGGCTCATTCGAACCGGCACAGTCGATTTACCGTGTACATCCGCCAGCGTTTTTTCATTTGGGGTCTGGTTCCGGGGTCAGGGGTCAGGGGTCAAAATGTGGGTTTTTGGCCCCATTTTACCCAATTGTAGTACCGTTCACGGAAGCAAAGTAATTTTTATCTTAACGTTCGAATTTTTTTTTCTGCGTGGTTTTATTTCATAGCAAAATAATAAACACCGATGCCTCTTTGTTTTTCGATTAAAACTCTGGTTCTGGATTTACGGAGTATAGCGTCCCAATGGTTCCTCGACCCAAAATTTGAAAATGTGTTCTTCAGTCTTGGACGGCTGATAAGTTTTACGTGGGGTTTCGGGCATGGGAAACTCATTGCTGGTGCCGGTTTTGCTCTGTGACCCATGGTTCCATGGGTACGGGGTATGACGCCCCATGGTTCGGGTCAGAGGTCAACATGAGGGGTTTTCACCCCATTTTAGTAACCTTCACGGAAGCAAGCTTATTTTTATTTCAACTTTTGAATTTTTATTTCTGGTTGGTTTTATTTCATGGTAAAATGATAAATGCCTATGCCCCTTTTATATTTTTCTATTAAGGCTTCGGTTCTAGAGTTATGGGGTGTGAGGTATTATGCCCCAATGGTTCCCCGACCCAAAATTCAAAAATTTGTTGAGACGTCCTCGGCGGCCGAAAAGTTTCACCTGGGGGTTTTCGGCCATGGGAAACTCTCTGCTGGTATTGGTTTTGTTCTGTGACCCATGGTTGCATGAGTAAGGGGCATGGCACCCCACGTTTCGGGGTCAGAAGTCAAAATGAGGTTTTTCACCCCATTTTAGTATCCTTCACGAAAGCTAGCTTATTTTTAACTTAACTTTCGAATTCTTTCTATGGTTGGTTTTATTTCATAGTAAGATGATAAACGCCGATGTCTCTTTAATTGTTTTTCGATTAATGCTCTGGTTCTAGAGTTATATATGGGGTTTGAGGCATGGTGCCCCAGTGGTTTCCCGACCCAAAATTCGAAAATTTGTTCTGACGTCCTGGGCGTCTGAAAAGTTTCACTTGGGGTTTGCTTGCATGGAAAACTCATTGCCGTTATTGGTTTTGCTCTGTGACCCATGGTTTCATGAGTCGGAGGGCATGGCGCCCCCAAGGTTCGGGGTCGCAGGTCTAAATAAGGGTTTTCACCCCATTTTAGTACCCTTCACGGAAGCAAGCTTATTTTATCTTAACTTTCGAATTTATTTCACTGCTTGGTTTTGTTTATTAGTAAAATTATGGGCCCTGATTGGCCTGAGGGGGAAAAATCAGAGAAGGAGCCCACCATCTTTTCAGTATAGCAAATTTTTTCCGAAAGCTCCGATTAAGATTGTCACCCTCTAACCCCATGGACCGGTTTTTCATCCTCTTTCCAATGGAAAAGGTTTCAGGGCTCTAGCTCTTGAAGGGGGTTCAGGAGAGGGGCCCAATTTTAGGGGTCGGATTTTTTTAGAGATATGGAGTTTGGTTTTTTGACCTTTTTGGACATAACTTTGGATTGGATTGACCGATTGGGCTCAAATTTGGATATGATATAGAAAATGCAATGGGCTATACGGCGATGCATGGGAGTGTGACGATTGCTGTCCGTCACAAGAAGATATGGCTCCCGATGTCGGGAATGCAAGCGAAAAATGGATATTTTGATGTTTGGAGATTAGGTTTACTGGGTCAGTTTTAGGGTAAGCTTGAAGCTTAGGTCAGGGTGTCCAGAAATACTGCGCCGGCCAACGCAGGCGAGGAAGCACCAGTACTGTGCACCCAAAACCGTGGCAGTTAGCCAGCGCAGCGGCTGAGGGGGGGGTCCGGGGGGCGGCAGTCCCCGGCTTAGTCTAAGGCTTAGGCTTATTTTGCAAGCGAATTAAGTTTGACGGCAAGTTGTTGATGTAGCCGAAAATGATCACGAGTGTCGTTTCCATTGTTATCCGGTGACCGTCAAAACATGAGCCGCTTCGAATAGATAATTTGGCTCGGCAATTTTTACAGCGTCATTCGTATTTGTCAAGGCGCGCGAGGTCATTACGCGCAGCCAAATACATCGCGTCGTCACATGTACATTGTTGGTTGTTAGCGATAAGTCTACATTGGGCAAGCAGAACAATAGTATCTTCATATGTACTTGTTCTACGCACCATTTGGTTATAAGTCATGCGCAAATTGTTAATATCAGGTTAAGGAAGTATAGTATTAAGGGGCGAAATGTTAAATCTAGTATTTTGAGGTCTGCCACATGCTGCCATAGCTTAATATTATGCTGTAAAATATAAAAAAATGAAAAATAAATCATCAGTCGAGCGTTCCCAAAGGGTTACTTCCGAAGTGGTTAACTGTTCTTGCGGATAACTTCAGAGGGAGGACACATATATCGATATGAATGGTATCATTGAGTTTCTCCTGTAATGCTGGATCGATCTAGGTGCATCATGTCTATTTTGCAAAAAAAAATTTTTCAAAATTTTCTGGTGACATTTCACATGTGGAACCATTGGGTAAAAACAGAAAAAATGAAATTTTTTTGGAAAATGGTCGTATGCGGTATTTTTGAACTCAGCTCGTCGAGCTGAGTCGATTGGTACCAATTTGAGCGGCGTGCGACCATTTGCTGATTTTCCCCCAGCCCAAACAACGCCAAATGATGAATGCCGATGCCTCTTTTTTGTTTTTCGATTACGGCACCGGTTCATGGGTTTTGAGGTACGGCACCCCGTGGTTCCTCGACCCAAAATTCGGAAACTTGTTATGACGTCCTGGGAGGCTGATAGCTTGCACTTGGGGGTTTTGGGGCATGGGAAACTTATTGCCGGTGTTAGTTTAGTTCTAAATTGTGCTGTATTGTGTGATATCCACATATAGCATATGGACGTATGCTATCGAGAGCTGATTGGCTGGGCACGCAAAAGGCTTAGATGTACCTATGCTTCACTACGTTCTGCAATCTCGATAGACTTACTGGTATATACCGTGAAATTAATATTTACAAAGCGGCTGAATGCTGCAGGCTGCGTTTAATATCACTAATTACGATGAATGGGAATTAGAACGATGTAAAATTATTTCATTCAACAGAGACTAGATCTTGGACTGTTGCATGGCATAGTTGTACCCTCCGTCGCATAACGGAGTAGGTCGGCAGTGTTGCAGAACAAAATCTCATATTTCCTCCAGTATTGATCACAAGTACTTAGGTAAAGTCGTGCAATGTTGTAGATAAAGATTATAAAATGTGAAAATTACTGTAAATATCTCTTCTAGAAACTTTCTGGGCGCATATATTAAATTGAAATTCTATTAATTGAAATATTTTATTGGAACATTGTATTCTCAGAATCTTACTGCTCATGCTTATAAAGTTCCTTGTCGTATGTATATATATATTATACCATGGTTTATTAAGACCTCGCAATTCATGCTTACATTCTATGGATTACTTTACGTATGTTTAAAAAATTAACTTTTGTCGTTTCACTACAACACTGAAAATTAATATATATATATATATATATATATATATATATATATATATATATATATATATATATATATATATATATATATATATATATATATATATATATATATAATTTGCGTCTGGAAATATTTGCACGGCGTTTACGAAAAAGTATATTAGTAGGCGGTGCAAAGCGAATTGTTTTTGTTTTCGTCAGAGGTGAAAATTCGGCACCGTCTGTCCGTCCGTTGAACTCCTCAATAACTACTGGGTCGATTTAAAAAAACATTTTTTGTTTGAAAGGCCTAATATCGGACAGGTGCAAGACACAGATTTTGTCAGAATTTGCTTTAGTGAATGAGTAATTATCTAATTAGTTAAGTTTGTCTGGGCTCTCCAAACTGGTGTGGGGGGCCCTGGTATATTACGGTTCCCCCTGGTTCAAAACAGGTGCCCCCGGTTCATGCCCCAGGCAAAATTTTCAGCGAATGGAGAGCCTAGCTTGTTACCCTATTTTTAGCATTTTCAAACAAAAATTGCATATTTTTCAATTACTAATTAGCTTAAAGCTATTATTTTGGTGTATATATATACTACATCTCGCCGTCGTGATTGTGAATCTGTTGCTTATTTACTATTCGAGAAAGTTAAAAACATGCTAATTAGTTAATTAGCTAATTACTAATTAACTATTTTTTTGAAAAATTTCAAAGTGCTCAAAAGTTAAAAATAAATTGCACCTGGGGATTTTCTATGTCGCTGATCACGAATATAAGATTTTTGAAGCTCTAAAACCTGGCCTTATATGCTAATTAGTTGATTAAGTAACTAGCTAATTAGGTAATTTTATGCCAATTTTAAAATCACTTGAAAATTGCTAATTTGTTGCGGTCGGGGCGCTGATTATGAATATGTGGCTTTTAAAACTCTATGGTTTTATCATGGATGCTAATTAGATAATTAATTAGCTAATTAGTTGATGTTACTAATTACCTAATTTTTTAGCTAGCGGTGTTTTTGTATGGTCGATTTGACATCAATTGCCTAAACGAGATACTTATTATAAATGATTAAATAGTTGGTTGAAACACACGTATATATACAAATAAGATACCAAATACTTTGCCTGTTGCTCCTCTCACTTTTTGTATTTTGTATGTAGCGTATCGAAAACTACCGCTATATACTACAACCGTGTGCTTCCAGACATGTCATCTCCCACATTTTAAAAAGTTAACATATACTCCAGTCAGTGATGTGTATACTCGTAATTTATTTTACAGGAGCTGTAACTTACGGATTCCCCAGCTCAGCGGAAAACGCGTGGATCTCGAGAAGCTCTACAACGTCGTTGTAGCTCATGGCGGCTGGAATAAGGTTTTTTATTCAGATGCTCTATCTTAATATTTTCATCTGGTCAACGAACACACTTGGCTACTAATTTTACATAAAAAATTTTATCTGATATAGCACGATCCCACTTCTTAAACGGGTAAATAATTGAGTCAAATAGTCGTATTTTTTGATATATTTCGATGACATGATATTGCTGTTTCCTTGGATTAGCTGGTTGCCATTTGATACGCAGTAATGTCGCATGCATTACGTACTAGGTAGTACTCTTATTAGTATTGGACGGTTAGCGGTTAAAATTAGGGGCAACTGTTTCCATATGCTATCCTGATATATACTATACTAAACCAAAACTCATTTATTACAGGGCCATAAAGTTTAACGTGCCTTTGTAACGGTTATGACCAAAAAACGCGCCATTGAATACGTTACTTCAGTAGTGGGTGCACAATTATATATAGCTCAGGTTTTCATACTGTACTGTGTGACTTTGTGTCATAACGTTTTGTTCTCGGTGTAGGTGTTCAAGTTTTTATCCACCAGATCATGATTCGTGATGGACAAAGATATCCGGATGTGATTTCATATCCGGATGTTATCCGCGACGTTAGGATAACCCGGATGTCCTAACATTTTATTTCGCGACCGGGAACAAACCTTTACTGGTAGAGATCCACAAAACCTTGATTCGGAATGGCACTGTTGTTGTTGTCATGATATCTATATACGTATATATCGGCTTTAGGCGGTTAATTTTAGTATATATAGCTTTAGTTCAAGGAGACGAACATACTTCATTTCATGTTCTCGGATTACGTACTATTTAGTTGGAAACCCAAAGCGCTTCATGTTCAAAACTGTATATATAGATTGTGAGTTGGCCAACCAACCATAACATGGTGGTCGGTGGTTATTGGGTTGGGTGGAACCACCCTAACTGTTGAGAATATTTAGATCTAGATAACAGTTCGATGTTAAAATAAGTAATGAGTTAGTAAGTATGCAAAGTAAGGAGCCAATAATAGATGTATCGGTCTACTGCGGCAGGGGTACCTTTTCATAAAAGCGTTGCGAGTTTTCTAAGGTAGACGTGGGTTCGCCTCGAGCATAGGGAAAGTAGTCAGGCTTCGATAAACCTGTCAAAGTTTTCAAAATGTGTCCATATCCAGTGTTTCTTTAAAGCAATCGTGGTGGTTTTGCCCTTAAAACAAGCAGGGTTGAAGCTAACCTGGTCAAACATGGCGAAGCTGATGACCTAACCGAAGTAAAGCGAATGTTTAAGGGCGTTAGCAAAACAAGGAGCTGGATAAGAGATTATCGTAGCTATACTATAACGGGCTTCATTCACGCAACCACAGAAGCTAAACTATGCACCACATTTAGTTAAGCCGCACTGGTCTAAGGAAATATTTATTGTGTTTTTTTTGAAACGTTTTATGGTTCCTGGTTGCAGCTCGAAGAACTAAGGTTGCGTGTCAAAATATATTTTTCGATTTGAGCTGAGTTATTTCAGAAAAAACACGTCGACATTTAGCATTTTTCGGACTTAATTCTGTTGAGTCGCGGGTATTTGCTTTTTAGTTTTCATTTGATGTTTGCATTCATATTTTCGAAATTCACCTTTTGTATTGCAGATCGTAATTTAGAATAGTAGTATACTGCCGCTCCAAATTGGGGGGTGGGGCCCTGGCTTTTTTCGGTTCCCCCTTGTTTCAGAACAGGTGCCATCCGGTTCATGCCGCTGGCAAAACTTGGGCTCCCCCGATTCACCGCCTCTTGGAAATTTTTTGTTTCGAATCGGGTAAAAAGTACATAAAATTTTATGAAAATTTGTATTTACTTGTCGTTCTGAAGCCAACAATTTCGCTAACTTTGTCAAAATTTGCATCCATTAGTGAATGGCAAAGGCTGGTATACAGTTTTTGAAGTTTAAAAGTTTGATATTTAAATACAGACTTTAATTTTAAATATCCGCGTAAAATTGTGGGCTGTATAGAATTATCCAAATATTGTAAACCATATCCCTGCCCATCACTACTCATGAATTTACATAGATTTTTGTTTCCACCTGGTCGACCACGCTCGCCAAGTTGATCGTAGTATATCTGACCATTCCGCAACCTTCCAAAAAGCGGAATAACTTTTGGGGAACCTCGGGTTCAGTCTCGTGGAAAATTTCAAAGTTTGCCTGAAAATATTGTATGATGTGCTACATTAATAAAATAAGTATTTAGCTGAACTTTCTGGTCAGTGGGAGAGGGCATGGCAATGGATTTTACGAATATGATGGTTTGGAAAGAGTAAATTGGCCAGTACATGCTTGAGGTCAACAAGAATCGAGATGCGTTGAAAGAACTGCTGAAAGTATCGGTCAAACGAGGTAGACAATTTGGGCATTCACCCATTGCGAAGGCTTACATAATCACATTGCCTTGGTAAGTTGTTTCAACAATTAGCCACTCGATGACAAAAATATATAGCCAGGACGTAGCCATTTAGTGTTTGTTAGACGTCACAAAAGACGTTAGATTCAAGTTTGGTGCTAAGCTTCATAATTTTTTAGCCTATTAACAACAATATTTTATTTTTAGGTAACTCACACAAACAAGTGGGCAAGCGTTTGCAAATCTCTTGGCACACCACTAGACTGCGCTGGATACGAACACGCTATTAAAGTCGTCTACATGAGGTCGGTTTGTTACCTTTTACATGTATCTATATAGTTAGCACAAGGGCGAACAGAACTTTATGAACATCCTTAAGAGATGCACTAGGTATCCGCTGTGGAATTTATATTGAGTGGTTCAGCTGAACGATAAAGACGGCCGTTCTGCTGATATGAAGCCCAACTTTAGCCCAGTTTTGATTTTATGAATTCGACATATTAATCGGATATATATAAAAATTCGCTAGCTTTACCATGGATTCGGTGAGATATTAAGAGTGGCAAATTAAGAATTATATATACCTGTAGTAATTATAATTGCTAACTTAAAGGATGGTAGGGAAGACGACTTAAGCAATATGCTGGGATACCCGTTGTCTAGGAATCTTCATGGATTGCAAGACCCCTCGGAGAGCGAAGGGTACATATAGTGCGTACATGTGCTGGCCCCTCAGTTCGTCGTGGGTTGTGAATAGTGGACTATGGTTAGGAACCAGCAAACGCAGGGCTCTCTCGGTGTAATCGCGGAACGTATATAGAAATCTAAAATCAGTGTTTGACGGAGGCAAGACGAGCCACCGACGGTGGCGAGTCGCAGCCGGAGGCGTACATTTAACTTTATATATATCAATATACTAGACGCAAAATTTCAATTTTCTCTGTGACTTTTTTTTGTTTCTCACAGACAGGTCTGCAGGTTGAACGCCTGGGCCGATTTTAGAAATTTTTTTTCTTCGTGTTGCATATTCTCTTGCGGAGTGCCCTTTCATTGAGCACTTTTTTCTACGAAAATTGCTTTGTACTCAAAATTAAGCAAATGTTGCTCAAACTTAGGGATTTTTGCCATTTTTTCAGCTTTTTCACCGCATCTCGACAACCGTTCGTGCTATTTCGGCGATTTTTTTACATAAAATGTATTTTCACGTTTTCTAAACAGCTGTATATAGCTGATTGACGTATTTCATCTCTTTCCTTAAAAATTAAGCAAATTCTCTTAAAATTGACTTAGGGAAACCTAAGTTCATCATATCTCGACAACCGTTCGTGCTATCTCGGTCATTTTTTGACATAACATGTACCTTCACGTTTTCTAAAAGACTGTATACGAGTGATCTACTTACCTTTATAAATTCTCTTAAAATTAAGCAAAGTCTCTTAAAAATGAGTGAAAAATTATTAAGTGTGTTATAACTTTTGAATGACTCGGCCGATTTGGACTAAATTTCATTGATCGGTACAACTTGATAGATGTATTGTCATTCTACTGTATAAATAACTAGACGTTTTCATGTCTTCCTCTTATTATTGTTACCAAAAATGTTAGAAATTCCACAAGCTGTATGCACTATTCACGGCGTTGTTAACCACCATGCCTCCGTCACCCACGTTTACGTGTTACTAGTATATATCAATATACTAGACGCAAAATTTCAATTTTCTCTGTGACTTTTTTTGTTTGTCACAGACAGGTCTGCAGGTTGAACGCCTGGGCCGATTTTAGAATTTTTTTTCTTCGTGTTGCATATTCTCTTGCGGAGTGCCCTTTCATTGAGCACTTTTTTCTACGAAAATTGCTTTGTACTCAAAATTAAGCAAATGTTGCTCAAACTTAGGGATTTTTGCCATTTTTTCAGCTTTTTCACCGCATCTCGACAACCGTTCGTGCTATTTCGGCGATTTTTTTACATAAAATGTATTTTCACGTTTTCTAAACAGCTGTATATAGCTGATTGACGTATTTCATCTCTTTCCTTAAAAATTAAGCAAATTCTCTTAAAATTGACTTAGGGAAACCTAAGTTCATCATATCTCGACAACCGTTCGTGCTATCTCGGTCATTTTTTGACATAACATGTACCTTCACGTTTTCTAAAAGACTGTATACGAGTGATCTACTTACCTTTATAAATTCTCTTAAAATTAAGCAAAGTCTCTTAAAAATGAGTGAAAAATTATTAAGTGTGTTATAACTTTTGAATGACTCGGCCGATTTGGACTAAATTTCATTGATGGGTACAACTTGATAGATGTATTGTCATTCTACTGTATAAATAACTAGACGTTTTCATGTCTTCCTCTATTATTGTTACCAAATATGTTAGAAATTCCACAAGCTGTCTGCACTATTCACGCCGTTGTTAACCACCATGCCTCCGTCACCCACGTTTACGTGTTACTACTTTTATTATAAATCCCTAATATAGATGGAACGATTCTAAAATGTTATGTCCATCTATGACAGGGAATTAATGTGGATTTAATATATATATTTTAAGCACTTTTTCCAAATTTTTTATTCCGAAATGGATTTCGTCACATTTAGGATCTACTGTGGTAGGTTTTTCGAGAAAAATAGAATAAATTGACAAGGGTCACTGAATTTCAAACGATGCCGAACTTTAGGAACGCGCAACTGTTCTGAACCACAGGGATTACTAAAACAATGGACTCATCATCCCAAAAAGGGCTTAGAGCTTGGGACAATACACCTGTGCATTTTGTACTAACTGCATAACTGCTATATTTACTAGTAAACCTAACAAATTACAAAAAGTGAGCGAAGCAAGTCGGGGTGATTAAAAAATTTACACAAAATTATCTATTTGACTAAAACTGATTAGTTAGTTTTTGAGCTTCAGATATGTCATATTCTTGATGAGCGACATCTGGGTGCTTGGAAAATTTTCAAAAAATTAGCTAATGGATTAGTAATTAGCTAATTAACCTAACTAATTAGCATGTTTTATCACCCTCGAATAGTAATAATTATCAGATACTTAGCCAGCACGACGACATGTACTATACCCACCAAAATAATAGCTTTATATACACTCCTTATTCATTGAAAATTAACAATTTTTGTTTGAAAATGCTAAAAATAGGCTAACGCGCCGAACTAATTAGTTAATTACTGTAAAACAATTAGCATGTTTTTAACTTCCTCGAATAGCAAATAAGCAACATATTCACAATCACCACTGCGAGATGTAGTACATATATGCACCAAAATAACAGCTTTACACTATATAATTATTTATTGAAAAATATACAATTTTTGTTTGAAAATGCTAAAAATAGGGTAACACTCTTACCTAATTAGTTAATTACTGCGCAACTAAAACAAATTTTGACAAAAACTACATTTCTTGCACCTCAACGATATTAGATCCAACAGAAAAATTTTAAAAGCGGCCCAGTAGTTATTGAACAGTTATTGGACGGACCGTGCCAATTTTCCCCTCAGACGAAAACAACAATGCTTCGCTCCGCTCAATAACTATGTAGTCACAACTCAACTATGTAATCACAAACACAACACGTGTGATCTAAACACTAAAAGTGCTCTGATCGGATATAAAACTTGCGGTGTTTTACCGCTGTTCTATTATGTTCAACCCCCTTATCGATCAGTATGTCGTTTTTTGGACACCCAAAGCAAATACATGCTTTCCACTATATATACGACATTGGGTAAATTGTATCAAACTGAATGTGCGTCTAATGCATGAAGCGTAGAATCAACAGTTGGTTATTAGAAAATAAGTGGAATCGAACTTTAGATGAACCGGCAGCCGGATCCGTCCAATTAAACCGGATTCGGAAAAGGAAACTGGTCTTCGAAACTTATATTTGGTAAAATAGGTAAAGGACAAAATGAAGGTACAGCGGATTTAAAATGTATTAAAAACAACTTACATTAAACTTAATGTATTGCGATGGTATAATTGCCTTTCTGGAAATTTAAAGAGCTGAAGAAGCTAATAGGGTTTATTTATCGATAAATATGTCGGCTTTTGGACCCCCAGAGCAACAAATTCCTTCCACTATACACCCTCGCATATATATATATATATATTGCGGCAAACTGAATGTGCCTAAGCCTAAGTAACGCATAGAGCGTAGAATAAACACTTTCGCTCTGTCTCCAGTCGTCTCTACTACATATATGTTTGTTACACGTTATCCTGTAAGAAACTTGAAATTATTGGTTTATATGGTTCTAACAGAAAGTAATAGAAGGTGTATATACTATAAATTTTCTGATCAGTGGTCAGAGACACAGTACTTCTAAATAATTCATACTCTGTTACCGAGTTGGACCGGCTTAATTCTAACATACCCCACAGACATCTGGCACCATACAATAGAAGCTACAAGCATCAAGATGGCTTTGTTTTGTTAACAAACTGTTGCAGGGTCAAGATGAAAAATTGGTACTAAAATTACGTGTCCTACTTACGTTTGACACGGCAATTTGCTCAATTAATCTTTTATTTTGTTTGGTTGTATTGGAACTTGATCATTGCGTATATATTACATATGGATATGTTTGGACCACAGATGAAGCAAAAATACGAAAATTTCAAACAAAATTTTTAAACCGGAATTCCGGTTCCGGTATGGTTTTTGCCTTTTGCCGGAACACTATTCTCGCTGGAACCGGAACCGGCCTTGTTGTTTATGTCTCCTCCTGCCCTCTTTACTGGACATAGGTTTGTTACTTGTTATTACGTAGGAAACCTGAAATATTGGTGTACATGGTTCTAAAAGAAAATAAAATAAGGTATATATATATATAATAAATTTCTGGTCAGTGGTCACAGACAATGTTTAGGCTAGCGTTGATTATTAAACAGTGCCCCTCAGCTAGATGATAATGTTGATGACTGTCTGCTCAATATGCTATAAATGAGACAAACTGTGATACTGCTCGCACACTTTCAATAAATACAGTTCTTTATCAAGAATGCAGTTTCTGGCTGCGTTGCACATATGTTACTTTACTTCAATGTAGACTGATTTACAAAGTTTAAAAGCATAATGGCTGGTGCTTGACATAATTTATGTTAGCCAAGCATACAACTAAGTACTTCTGTACTTCTAAATAACCCGTACTGTGTTATCGAGATAGACCAGTATAATTCTAACACAGACCGCAGACTTCTGAATGAGTGAAATAGCTGCTACAAGCATCGACTTAACTCTGTTTTATTAACAAACTCCTACACGATCAAGATGAAAAATTCCTACTGAAATTATGTGTCCTGCGTACGTTTCACAGGCATTTTCTGGCGTTATTCTGTACATTTGTTTGCTTGTCTTGGAACTTAGTCACTGTGTATATATTACATGTTCCGATCACAGATGAAGCAAAACTGTGGTCAATTGTAAACAAAATTTTTAACCCGGAATTCCGGTTTCGCTATGGTTTTTGCCTTTTGCCAGAATCGCAACCCGAACACGATTTTCGCCCGAACCGGAATTCCGGTTACTCCTTTACTCCTTGTTATATGTATATATTTGCACATATATGGGTCGTTTTATACAGGGGCGTAGCCAGGGGGAAATTACCACCCCTTCCCCGAAATTTTTTTGACCTTAAAAATTACCAATGGTAAAAAACTGTCATCTGGATTGCACTTTTCCTGTCGGAGTAGCCTGAAAATTGCTTTATTCACGTTAAAAATCTAAAATTAGGCCCTGTGGGGCGAAAATACATAGGCCGGAAGGAACGAAACGAAACATAAGATGTCGGTCCGAGACAGACCATTCCAAATTTTTTCCTAGCTACGCCCATGGTTTTATATACATGTCTGCGTCAGTATTACTGCATTCTACGGCTGAGATGTTAAAAATGTCAGAATTCACTGAAATTGCACCTTATGACAGTCGGAAATAACATTTCTCGGGGTCAAACTTTGGGGGGTGGAGGTCGCCATTAGGGGTCAGCATTGCCCCAATCTTGTGCCGGAACCCATGTGGAAATATTTACCACACAGACGTATATTTGTAGACTATGGATTTAGTTGAAAATGGTGGTGTAGGGTAGGGATGTGCCGGTACCAAGTACCGGCGCCGGTTACCATGGTACCGGTACCGGGCCGGTACTAATTTTGTGGAAAATGTGAAAAAAAGCCTAACTTTGTGGAAACTGTGGAAAAAACTTTGCGTAGAACTGCCTCTGGGCCGTACTGGACTGTGGTGAACCGTGATGACACCGAACAACACATTCCAACTCCAACTACGTGATACCATTTCGCAAGCTCGAACGTCCTGCTAATGTCTATGGAACTGTCTGCTACTGGCCGCGTAATCGAACAAAAGTAACAGAGTAACAATTATATAATGCAGATATATATCGTAAATATCAGAGTGC
This sequence comes from Trileptium ribeirensis, assembly GCA_030248225.1. NCBI lineage: Eukaryota > Metazoa > Nematoda > Enoplea > Enoplida > Thoracostomopsidae > Trileptium > Trileptium ribeirensis. The sequence goes on from JASANE010002847.1 coordinate 30,729, forward strand.
AGCGTTAAAGCTTACCTGTGCATCTCCAGCGATTCTGTAGTTCTATTGTCCTTCGTCAGCTGCGCTCTAATCTGAAATGATATGAGCAGCAGCAGCAGACAGTTCCAGCAGTGCAATGTCGAGATCACTGTGAGTCACATAAATGATGAGTTGCGACATGGCATGATGAAGTTGAGCGTCTTTGTTTCATTTACAAATTTCTAGTCCAGTAGGGCCAAGACGTTTTGGTATTTAAAACATCATCGATCCTAATTTTCCAGTGTCCTGCGTTGTACCAGTTGCGGAGCTAAGCAGCAAATACATGGCGCAAAAGAAGAGGGATAAATGAGCAAAATAAAAACGAAGAACATTTTTACAGATTTGATATAGAAAACAAAACGCAAAAAATGAGATTAAAATAGTTTTTGAAATAGCTATGTACATGGGCTGCAGAACGTTTTAGTAACTTAGTATTGATAGTCAAGTGCGGGGATATTTTTGTTGAGATACACAAGCATCTCGAGACGAGATGGCAGTAGGCGAGACCGTGGCTCGGAACAAATCAGTCCGCTTGTGCTGAACAGCCTTTCGCTTGCGATTCTTGATGGTGGCGGGCTCAAGTATTTACGCACTAACAGAGACAGTTGTGGATAAACAGATGCCTTGGCTCGTCAATAAGCGAAAGGATCGCAGTCGTCGCCGGTTTTTTCGTTAAGGTACATTTTTCTCCGTCGTATTCTGAGTGCTTGACGAATCATCTGATTCATGTAACAATACTCCCATAACTTGTTCGAAATCTTGCGGGTCCAAAATTTTCCCACGTGGTCGTTTGGATGCAGGGGAATCGGCTTCAGAACCTCCGGCAGATGTAACTGAAGGGCCGCTTTCCTGTTCACGGCATAAACGAATAAGCTCAGTTTTCACCGTAACTTTAAGGTTTGGATCATTAAAAGCCTTCATTGTACACACCTTTGTATAATCCGTCGCGAACCGCGTTTTGAATAATGTGCGAAAAACATGGAACGCTGGGAATCGCAGCTTCTATGAATCCAGCAACCATATTGGAGCCACTGTCCCTCACTACAACATGGAGCTTTTCCCTCAAAGAGTTTTCTTGTAAGAGTTCCGTCACCTTTCTTGCAACATCTGGACCACTGTGTTCGCCCGGAAAATAAGAGCACGCCACCATCAACTCTTTTATTTCAAAACTGTCGCTCTGAAAATGCCCTGTTAAGCTACAGTAGCTTTCTACATTTCTCGATGACCATATGTCACAGGTTAAGGAAATATGTGGCTAGTTGCCCAGGATGTTTTCGATCTGCTGTTTTACTTTACAGTGCATTTCGGGAATTACTTTTTCAGAGAAATAGGGCCGGCTGGGATTTTTGAGTTTTGGGGCATGATCGGCCACGAGACGGACGAACCCCTTGTCTTCCACTACTGAAATTGGTTGCTGGTCAACACAAATCAACTCGCCGATTTTTCGGATTATTTCCTGGCTTCTTGTACTGTTTATGTCCCAATATTTGACGAATGTTTCTTCCAAAGTTTTCTGGCTAGTCGATGCGGCTGGTGATTTCCCTTTGGTTTCGGCGGCTTCCTCGCGAATTTTGGTTCTAGCAGCATCCTTTTTCTGCCATTCTCCCGACAGTTTAGGATGCATAGACGATAAATGTTTCCGAAGATTGTTAAGCCCCCACTTGTGGCGATCAGTTCCGCCGCGACTAACTGACTTATTACATTCATTACAAACTGCTTTGGATTCATCGTCTTGTGATATAGTAAAATACTCCCATATTATTGAACTATTACTTCTACCGGACGACATTATTTAAATAGTTTTGAAGTACTATCAATAACCCCCTGTTTAAAAAATAAAAAAACTGATATTCATTAACTTCAGTGTAGATCTACATAGTTAGGTCACCAAAATTTTTTACAAGAATTTCATATTATATGCTTAGTCAGTCAATAGTACCGGTACCGGTACCACGGTACCGGTACCGGCGAAAAACGTGGTACCGGCACATCCCTAGTGTAGGGTGAACACGGATATTTCAAATATAGGCCTCTGCACTGTAGGGTCGAATTGTGCGAAGGTTTGTCTAGCAGGTTTGCCTGCTTATATTTTACGAAATTGCATTACGGCTTCAATTTATCGTTTATCGCGGTTAAGTCGTGACATTTCATGTGTGCAAAATGATTCTCAAATAATCCGCGGAAAAAACGGCTGTAACTAAACCTGCAAAAATTGGTAGTGACATCTACTTTGATTACAGCTCTAGTGATGTAGAGCCAAAATATTAACGCGTCTTAATGTGTGGCAGTATTTTTCTGAAGGCGGGGCAGGCACACCTGTTGTACAACCCTTTTTGGAGATAATTGCGACCTACTATAATGCATGAAGTTTAGGTGACTATACCTGGATCGTCCTTCTGTTAAGTCAGTTCACGATCTCAAAACTAATGAGAGTGCACAAAAAAGAGTTACTCGTTTTTCTTGTATACGTGTTCGCTCCTGCTCCGCCTTGACTGCGCCTCTGGTCTCAATGGCATGAAACTTAATTGGTTCACTAGAGTTATATATCTCATAGCTACTGTAAGTGGAATTTATGAGCCCAGTAAATTACCACACAATGGAAGTTGTTCTTCATTACGATAAATATGCTTTAAATTTTAGGTATTTGGCACGTTTCGAAACAGAAAAAGTGTTTGGTGAAGACCTTTTAGAGCTCGGCGATTCAACTGGAAGCCGGACGTCGCGTGTCTATCTGACATCGTTTGTTCCGTCGTCTAATCTTTCTTCGCGTACTCTTGGTTGGTTTTTTAATATATATATATATTACTGTGTAAAAAGTATAATTTTACGTTGGTCAGTTCGCCGTGCTAAATCGTTTTTGAACAAGTGCAGACTCGATTTATGAAGAAACTAGCTTTTCGGATTGTTTTGATCTCTTAAATGGATTATAGTGTTGGTATAAACTGTAAGTACTTTCTGGCTATCGTTTGAAACCAGGCACAAGAACTGGTCACTTAATAGCAATCTGTGTCAGACGAAAGCAACCACGGAATTTGAAATGTAGGCAGTTTAAGTCAAAGACATGGCCAAATACACGTTTTGAACAGAATTACGCAACCTAAATTTATAGAATATGGTTTGGGTTAAACTATTTTAGTCGTTGGAGCAGTTATAACGGTGTCTAATTTTTTGACCCGTATTTTTTTTAAAACCTAATCGCTTTCACGTATTTATCATTAATCAGAATCTACGTTATATCAGTAGAATACAAATGCTCACCTAGAATACATAATATCATTCATACTATAGACTGAGCTTTTGAACATTTTTGTAAGATATGCTTTATATTACCCCATCATTTGTGAAAAGTTGACAAAAACAAGTTTGTAAAACAAACTTGACAATGGCCATTTTAGTAAACCGATTTTTCCAGCGATACCGAGGTACAAGATATTGTAAAAAGACAGCCGTTAAAACACATATGTGAAGTTTTAACGGTTTAAGCAGGGCGAAATCTCTTCACAGATAATCGCTAACTCTGTGATCAGAGACGATTACATATTTATAGTGAAACTGATAAACTGTCATTGGAGTTCAATAAAATCTAGATTTACATGATTCAACATGCGACTTGTTTTAAGCAAAAGAGCTCATTAAATCCAATTGAAACGGCAAAATTTTGTCGCCCATGGATATCAACTGTGAGAAAAGTGACGCTAAAGCTCAGATTTTTTTCTGGAAGACCGGAAATGGCTCGCATGCTTTCAGGGGACATTGGTTGTGAGCATTGATTCTGGATCAAATGGTATTATCGAAAAGCATTTTTGGATACTGTACCAGGAAAAAATTTCGACGTAGATTTTTAGTGCTTTTAAACTGGTCTTAGCGCATTGTGTGTGAAACGTGTTATGTCATTATGAAATATCCTCATGAGACGGTTTCTTCTGAGCAAAGGCTCTAGGCACGTTGTGTACCGTTCTAGGCACGAATAAATTGATTGGGTAAGGTGTGAACCAAATTATATATCGAACTTGTCTTAAATCTCATTTTGAGCTACAAAGACAGTTGTTAACAGGTAAAATTATCAGATCGAAGAGCGAGCGAAGTCAGCGGAGTTCTCACGGAGAGTGCTAGTGGGAAAATCGTGAAAATGACTTTTTTCTGTCACAGTCATTCATATGTAACTCATTTTCGGATGGGCAGAATTAGGCAGTTTTTTCGAGAGCAACAGTGATGACGATGTAACCTTTAGTTGAAAACGAACACCTCCGACCCCATCTTCTGGGTCAAAATTAATATAAACGGGGTTGAAGGGTTCTTTGCCAAATCTGGCCATACAGGTACCAGTGTTTCACAGCCCATATATCGCCATAACCACATAGACCTTGAAGGTAGCCCCTGCAGAATCAGTTCATGATTTATATCTATGCTACCGGGACACTCCCTGGGCCGCTGTGGGTGCGAATACTGTTCGTCGATCCTTTGCCAGAAGTAGCGATGTTTGAAATTTCGCCATGTTGTTGCTTGTTTTTACCTTAGAATGAGTTATCAAGCGCACTCAATACTATGATTTTGCTATCTAGAGTCCAGGTTGATTATATTATACTTTTTCATGAGGTTTTCAGCGTTTTACGGTTGACGATCCCGATTATCTAAATGTAGTACTTTATCATTTGTTTGGATATGTATTGTGTACAGGACATAAAAAATGGTGCACATAGGTTTTTCTCAAGGCTTAATACAATGATTTGGTTATATAGAGTCTAGCATGCATATTTCATGTCTTTTCTTGTGTTTTCAGAAAGTTTGTTCAATGAGCCCGGTTTCCAGAGTATAGTCTGTCTTCAGTTTTATTGGTTATGTATTATGTACAGGTCATCAAAAATTTTCTAAATAGGTTTTCCGGTAGGTAGGCTGATTACGATAGTTTGGTTATCTAGAGAATAGCATAATTGCTTCAAGCGTTGTCAGTTGTATTCGATGGGTTTAGGGTCGACGAGGTTTTAGGATTTTCAATGGGTTCACGGTTCAAGAGATTTTAGAGTGATATATAGATCAAACACTGTCTGTTACAGGTGAATATACAAAATGAAACCACGCTTGCTACGTTTCAGCCCTCGCTTGCGAGCTACTAGTAACAGAAAGTGATTATACAGGAGCCCGAATCAGCTGACGAAGATTTATATACGTATACATTTTTGTCATATATTTTTATCATAATTCATGATGTATAAAATAGCTGTGGGAAAATTAGCTGCACCAGCTCAGCTAAACACACTTTATATGTAGCTATGTGAGCCAGGCAATGTTGGTTGACTGCTTTGTATTATAGCTGCTCCAACTGATACAGACCGGTCTGACATTGTGAAATACGCGAGTTTTTGAATGGATGCGTATATTACGATAAACGAAGAATGCATATACGCATGTACAAATGAATATACGCACAAACCAAGCCAGCCCGCACGACTGGGCTGGTCTAGCCAGGGTTTACTCTAACTGGCTGCGATGGTTCGGTTGTTTAATCTTCGCAGTTGCGAAGCACCTGACTGCGCTGTTTCGTCGCGTACAGCTAGGCCATACGTTACAATACGTGGCGACGACAAATATAATATCAAAAGCAACGCATTTGGTTGAATAATTGGTGGCATGGGTATGTAGTATTGAGCAGCACTAAGCAAAGTTGCGCGGGAAAATAACGCTAGGCAAATAATAAAACTGGCTGGCTGGTACGATGACATCATCCTCGGTGTGTTACGTTGCAGCGTCGTTATGTCGTACGCACAGGCCGTCGCCTTCGGGACTGTGGTTTTAATGTGGTATATACAGATATGACGACGATAAGCGTGGATTTGCATTTTGTATGTCTCGCCATTGTGTCTGCGTGTGTATGAATGAACTTACTTAACCCCATACGCTAAGTAGCAGGCGCTTTTGGAACCAAATCTGTTGACGTAGTTGGTGTTATGTTGCTATTGTTTTTGTTTGGCGCCTAGCATACACGCAGCTGATACGCATGTTTACGTTCATTGATATGATAATATATTCATAATATATATATGTCGAATATGTAGTTCGGTGTTTTGTCGTCTTTGATGTGTTTTAAATTGCATTGGGACGGTTCACTCGTGCATTTCGCTTGCCGCGCTGTTGTAATTTGCTCCTGTTTACTGTTAATCTTTTCCTTTTAGTTTTCCCGTCGTTTATTCTTAATACGTATTGGTTACGTGGGTAGCACCTCCTCCATGCTGCTAAACATTGAATTTTTTATAAAACACCTGCACGGTAATATGATAGTTATTTAATTTGTGCGTCGTGATCACTAAAGATATGGCTCGAGAATTTTCGAATGAGCAGTGCTAAGCTGTAAGGATAATTTTTGTGGAGTGTATTTCAGTGGCTATAGCTGTCCGAGTGAAGTATTGTGCCATGGAAAATAGGAATTTGTGATGATATGATGCAAAATATAGCTAATCATAGAAAACTGTGAAAGCATTCGTGGGATCGCTTGACATGGATACATTTTTCAATTATTGCAAAATTTTCGGCAGTGGAGGCCATGGAGATACTTCGGTGCCGGAGAATTTGTAGAAGTTACGAAATTTTTCCCGATGGACATTTTTAATTGTATACACATGATTTATTTGTACTTGGGTTTTTTGTATTTCAAATATGACTGGTCCAATGACTACACCGCCTGATTCATTGTCTTATTATCTAATCTGAATTATTGCAAGCTATGAAAAAGGTAGCTGAAAATTTTACTTTTTTTAGGTAAGTTTTATGTGGCATACGCGGTTTTGCGTAGACAATTATTGGTTATACGTTGTTAATTATTATGTTTTGATAATTAGCTTTAGAAGTAGGCTAGTAATCACAACAACAACAAAGAGGTTTATTAAATTAACAAATAGCATACTGATGTCCGGAAATTCAGCGTAATGAGGTTTGCATCAAGTGTTAAGGGCATCACTGCAAGCTCGAAACTTAGGCAATGGCTTACCGAATTCCAGTGTACCAGTTACATAATCTAACCACAAAATGACTGCATAAGCCTATTTTAAATAAAAGACAAGTTAATAAACCTAAATTCAACCGTAAAGGAAGCAAGTCCACTTACATTCGGTGAATATATAGAGTGCAAAAAATTTATTTTTATTAAGGGAGTAAATAGCATTTTTGAAGAAAACATACAATGAGGTTTCGAAAAAGTCTCTACAAAAGAGCTCTGTAATTCTGAGTCAGATGTGATATCAAAGGTGTCGAAATATTCAAAGTAAACAGTGACTTGCGGCAACCAAATTCTTAAGTAGCTACAATCGAAAACGAATTTCTGTATCGGCGGAGAAAGCTTAAAGTGAAACGTAGCATTGCCAAAGACACAGCTAGTGTTAAATGCCGCAGATTTAGGAATCAACGATCGGTCGAATGTCATGTTTTTGGTTAAGTTCAGGTTGTGAAAATCATCCGTTTGCCAAAATTTTGTTGAAATTGATCGAGCGTAGCATGTGGAGTTGAAGGCTTTTTGATTTTAGCCATTTGTGGACACCCAACATTTTATTTACTGACATTGATACAGATACAAAACAGTTAATTGCAAGCGGCATATTTTAAATTAGAATTAAAAATATATAATAAATATGTTTTGTAAGCGGTCAATGGTTTTGTCAGAAAGGGAGTACTTCACTAATATCTGATCGATGCTTCATGAACTTTAAAGAAATCAATTTTTGTTAAAAGATGACGAAATTTAGATGTATTTTCTTAATATTACGCTGTTGCCATCTGGCCATGCTGGAAGACTATTCCATGTATCTGCTGTGCGTACATTGAAAAAATGTTTCATAATATTAATGCCAAATTTGATTTTTACTAATTTACATCAGTGTCCACGAAGATTAGTTAGGTGATAACTGGGAAATTCGTTGAACTGCAAATCAACCCATGCAACATTTCTTGTACCATTATTAAGTCATTAGGAAGTAGTCTTAGAGTAATATTTTTTATCTTTCTGTATACGGCAAATATGTGGTGTGCAATATATGACAAAGTTGGCGAGTAAAATATAGCTGAACTCTTTCGATAATATCAATGTCAGATTGTTTGGTGACCAGATGTTGCTTGCATATTCCAAGATAGGTCGCACAACTTTAAATGCACACAATAACGCTAGTCTGTGAGTAAGAAAACGTCGAAATAACATATTAATAGTTTTGTAACATTTTTCAAAACTTCATTGTGATTTTGGTTAAAGTTTAGAACGTATTAAAACACCCAAATCCTTATGTTATCCACCGCATTTCAACGATGTATTAAATATATAATAAATATTTTTATTCTTTGATTGCCGACACGTCTATTTGAACATTTTTCAACTGATATATAGTTGCAATAGGTTTGACCAATTTTGAATATAATGAAGGGTTTCTTGTGAAACAATCTTGGTATATATGACTTGAATTACAACTTTCGAAACATTTGTCAGCGAATATCTTAATGTCAACACCAGGTAAATTGTCGCATATGTCATTTCTATATACAGCATAAAAAGTACTGGAACTAAAACGCTCCGTTGTTGTACTCCAGATTTAACGCAACAAAATGTCGAACAACGCGTATTTAATTTAACACAGAAGTTCTGTCTGATAGAAAAGCCTTAAACCAATGTACATTAAGCTAGCATCTGAATACCATATGCAAGATGCCAACTGATCCGCCTGAATCAACCATTTCGGTTTACATTAAAGCAACTGCATACAGGTGGAACGCTTTTTTAGAAATCTATGTTGTGATGTATTAATTAAATTACTGATCACAAGATGTCTCTTTAGGGCATCTGCTACAATGCTTTCCACAACCTTGTCACATATTAATAGAAGCGAAATAGGTCTATAATTTCGAGGATTGGATGGATGCCCTTTTTTGCGATATGAATAATCTTCGTATCATGTAGCCATAGTTCTGGTAATCACCCAGTCAAAAAAGACTGTTCAAAGATATGTGAAAGCGATATACTAGTTACTCGATGTAGCTTTCTTATGAAAAATGTGTAAATCCTTCAGGCGAAAAGCTTACTTTATTTTCTAATTACGATATGAAACCTAGAAAGATGTGAAAGCTATTCAATTGAATGCGTTTAAAATTCTTTTTGTTCAATATGACGTAAATTTGCATCGTCATTAGCATAAACGCTTTCAAAATTATCAGCCAATAAATCACAACGGTTTTCATCGTCGATTAATACAGTTAGACCTGGAGTATTTTTTAAAACACAGTATTTTTTAAATCCCAACATTACCAGGCACATTACAGCGCTTACCTTGTTAACATATTTAATATGCTATCGGTTTTATTCGAGTATAAAATTCTGCGCTCAGAACGTTTATATTTGTATTCTGTGTAATTATTTACAAATCAACATTTACGCCATACCCTTTTTCATGCTCAGTAATCGCTTATTATTTTTTGGGTATATATTCAAAAACTTTTCTCTTAGTGCCGCTTTTTGGAACAACCAATTCACTTGCTCTTATGCATTTTTAAACAGAGTATTCGTATTCGAGATATAAACCAAAGTCCTAAAATACTCCATAAAAGGGAAATTATAATAAAGAGCCAAACTGACTGATAAAAGCGTTCATAACTCCTATTGCACGAATCTGTCCGCAAAGCAAAAGTTAAACTATCCCTGTTAAAACTAATAGACGTCAAATTTCCTTAGTATATGGCTAGTAAGAATTTTTTCGCTTCGCTTATTACATTTGGACATCAATAAGTTCTACAATGAACTTAATGTAATGCGATGGTACTATTGTGTCTCTTTTACCTTAAAGACGCGGAGGAAGCTAGAATGCTTTATTTATCAAAATTGCGCTTGTATAATTTGCGATCAGCCAGCACAACAAAAATTCATCCTTTATACATCCTTACGTGAACGGTGGCACATTGCAGCTGTGCATACAACAGATGGAGCGTAAACTGGAGAGTTCCGCTCTGTTTTCTACCTCATCGAGTTAGACAAACAGTTGTTACATGTCGTTGCTTGTTTGAAATTCTATATTGTTTCCTCCTTTGCTAAGAGGAAATTACTAAGGATATGCTATAAATTTCTTAATAATATGCTACAAAAATGAGACGCGGCGACACAGCGCAGCACATTTAGAAATATATTCAGGTTATTACCACAAGGTAGTTTTTGAAGCTGTGCTACAGAGACAACACTTAGCTCCAGTGTATAATGATTTGATTTACTATATAGCGTAGTTGTTGGTATTTGAGGCAAATGTTAGACGAGCATACATCATTGCCAAATACTCAGAATTATGTTGCGATGCCAGGTTCAAGTTTAACTGTTCATACCAAAATACTTTTAAGAAATTTATACTCTATAATCCATACCAGGTTGAACAGGTTCAATTTTAACATACACCGCTGCTCCTCGCGTGTGTTAATAAATGATACAAGCGTCCATGTTACGTCTTTAACATAACCTGAAGTTGAACTATTGCTACAGGGTTAAGCTGAAAAATTCTACTGAAAGTATTTGTCCTTCCTCCGTTTTACGCAGCAATTTGTAGAGGTAAAATTTTGTTTCGTTAATGCTATATAGGAACTTGGTCAATACGTATATCCATATCAGGTTGAACAGGTTCAATTTGAACATACACTGCTGCTGCCCACACGGATAAAATAACTGATATAAACGTGCAGGCTATGTGTCTAACATAACCGAAGTTGCACGATTACTACAGGATTAAGTTGAAAACTCCTGCTGTAAGTGTTCGTCCTAATTACGTTTTACGCAGCAATTTTTAGAGATAGAATGCTGTAAATGAGACAAACTGTGGTACTACTCGCACAGTTTCAATAAATACAGTTCATTGCCAAGAACGCAGTTTCTGGCTGCGTTGCAGATAACGATATTTTACTTCAAATTAGACTGATTTGCAAAGTTTATAAGCGCAGTGGCTGGTGCTTGACGCAATTTATGTTAGCCAAGCGTACACTAAGTACTTCTACGTAATCCATACTCTGTTACCGAGTTGAACCGGTTTAATTCGAACATACCCCACAGACTTCTGAATGTGCAAAATAGCTGCTACAAGCATCGACCTGGCTTTGTTGTGTTAACAGACTCCGGCAGGTTAAGATGAAAATTTATTGAAATTGTGCGCCCTACTCACGTTTCACACGGCAAATTGCTGAGTTAATCTTTTGTTTTGCTTAGTTTTATTATCCCCGATGCATATATTTGTATAAGGTAGCTGAATATCTCTCTTGAAATAAGTTTTTACCAACAACTGCCGCAGATGTGCCCTATTCTAAACCAAACGGGACTGTCTGGCCTCACCATTCGCTGAAATTTTGAAACGTTACAAAAAACGGGAGTCCTGTGGTCCAAAATGGCCGAAGAACATAAAATAGATGCAACCTGGGGTCAAAACAAGGGGTATCTAAATTAAAAATACATAATTATGTGCTTTTGAAATTTAATTTCGTAAAAACCCTAAAATGGTTAGTCAGAGGCTTTAACATCTCGCAACTCGTCAGAGCAGAGCTAGACAACACTGTTGCGTAGTCCATTACCAGCACATATTATGTAGCATTGGATTTGGACAGTAGTTGACATTTTTGATTACCACGACCTTATTTTTTTGGTGATTTTAGTTATGTATACACTGGCGTCAACCTCAGGTAAAGTTGGTTAATTTACACAATATCTGATGCGATCCCTGCTGTACATTTGTTAGAACTACAGTTTGTGATGATCAGAATAGCATTTCTTTAGCTGTTTTGTATAACAAACATAAAGCTGTTATGAATAATGTATATAATTGCAAAACATTGCAGAAACTTTTTGTAAATTTTGATGACTTGGTGTTTCTGCGGACTGAATACTTTGAGCTATAAGGGAAACGATGAGTGATTTATGTCGAATTGCAATAAATAGTCGACTGGTACAGCGTAACGAATGAATTCTTTTTTCCTTTTCAGAACAAATACGGAGACAAAGTGTTGGCGGTCGTGGCCACAGCAGCAACACGTCTACCGGACCCCAAGGCGGTGGTGTCGCCATTGACTTATTTTCCAACCCTTACGTGCGCTTAATTCGCTCACTCGAATCTGGTATACCGAACGAAGTTGACTTCGGCCTCAATGTCTGCGTCATTTTGAGCAGTTCTGGTCCGCATACGCTACAGCTCAACCGTGCTCCAGAACTTATTGAGCTTCTGCTCGCTCACACCGGCATATTTGCGGACGGTACGTATATATATATTATATAAATAACACGTGGATATTTCGTTTATTTCCAAACTGATTTTAACCATATATATGTAACCGGAACCGGAACCAGCAACCGGAACCGTCTATTTAAACCGGATCCGGAACCGGAACTCGGTCTTCGAAATTTATATATAGTAAAACAGATGATGGAAGAAACGAAGGTATTGTGGATTTAAGATGCATTAAAAATAACTTTTACATTAAAATTAATGTATTGCGATGGTATTATTGCCTTTCTGAAACTTTAAAGAGACTGAGGAAGCTAATAATGTTTATTTATTGATCAAATATGTCGGTTTTTGGACATTCAGAGCAAAAATGTTTTCCACTATACACCATTGTGTATACTGCGTCAAATCGAATGTGCTTACAAAGCTTGGAGCGTAGAATACACACTTTCGCTCTGTCTCCAGTCGCCTCCCTTTACTACACATACGTTTGTTGCATGTTCTTCTGTAGGAAACTTAAAATTATTGGTTTATATGATTCTAAGAGAAAATAATAGATACAAGGTAATTTAGACACTGTTTAGGCTAGCGTTGGATAAGCAGTGTCCGTCAGTTAGATCATAATGATGATAACTTTCTAATCATAATGTTATAAATGAGACACGCTGTGATGCTGCTCGCACAGTTTCAATAAATACAGTTCATTGTCAAGAAAGCAGTTTCTAGCTGCGTTGCAGATAACGTTAGTTTACTTCAATTTAGACTGATTTACCAAGTTTACAAGCGCAGTGGCGGGTGCTTGACGCAATTTATGTTAGCCAAGCATACCCTAAGTACTTCTGCGTAAGCCATACTCTGTTACCGAGTTGGACCGGTTTAATTCAAACGTATTCCACAGACTTCTGGATGTGTAAAATAGCTGCTACAAGCATCGACCTGGCTTTGATTTAACAAACTCCTGCAGGTTATTATGAAAAATTCCTGCTCAAATTATGTGCCCTACTTACGTTTCACACGGTAAATTGGTTAGTTAATCTTTTCTTTTACTTGGTTGTATTGGAGCTTGATCATTGTATAAGATATATTACATATGTTTGGATTACAGGATGAAGCAAAAACGTAGAAAATTTCAAACAAAACTTTTAAACCGGAATTCCGGTTCCGGTATGGTTTTTGCCCTTTGCCGGAACCGCAACCGGAACACGATTTTCGCCGGAACCGGAATATATATTCACCTGATTCACCTGCCCCGGGCAATCCAGGGGGCCCTGCCGTGAACCAGCTCTCGCCACACACATCGATCCTGTGATTGAAGCACCATTTGCGGGAACGGGTTTATTCGCCATTGTTTGTGGGGAATGTGTCGAAATGCGAACTCCACATCCGTTGCCACTTGACGCTTCCATGTTAGAAATGAGCGGCCTCTGGGGCGGTGCCAGTTATCCGGTGAGGCGGTGATCAGTAGTCGGTTTGGCAGCCGCGCGATGTTCATCCTCAGAACGTGGCCCAAAAGTTTTAAACGCCTTTCCTTGACAATAATGTCCACACCTTTTCGATGGCGAACTATGTCTTTGATGGCATCCGTTCGGACGTGGTTGAGCTTGGTTACTCCAAGGATTCGGTGACGGCAGTAATTTTCGAAGGTCTCCAGCTGCGTTGTATTAGCGACTTTTGAGGTCCAGGTCTCGCTGGCGTACAGAAGCACGGGTCGAACAGCAGCGTTGTATAGTTTCACTTTTGTGTCTAGCGTTATTGCGTCGGAAGACCAGACGCGTTGTAAGCCACAGAAGGAAGCGCGGGCTCTTGATACGTGGTTCACCACTTCATTGTCGCAATTTCCCGAACCAGTGAAGAGACTACCAAGGTAGAGCAATTCATCCACGAATTCAATTTCGTTGTCATTAAGCCGTACAGCTTGCCGAGGTCTGGGGATGCAACAGGTCATGATTTTAGTTTTCGATTCTTTTATTTTGAGGCCGACACGAGCTCCGTTGTGGTTGAGTCTATGCAGAAATTCCTGTACTTGTGCGATTGTCTGACAGGCGAGAACGATGTCATCTGCATAGGCGCCGTCGGTGAAGAAGTTATTTCCGCCAAAGGAGATGCCATCACCGGGACGAATAGACATTTTTGTTACCCAGTCAACTGCGTAGTTGAACAGTAGTGGAGATAATGAAGATCCTTGTCGTACGCCTGTTCGCATTTCGAAAGGATCAGATGTCCGGCTGTTGATTCATACGACAGAATGGGATGGTTCGAACAGCAGTTGGATCATTTTTATCAATTTCTGAGGCATACCGACAGCATCCAATAGCTTGTATAAACTCGGTCGGTGGACTGAGTCGAACGACGCTTTGAAATCGACAAAAGCTATTGCAACAGGCTCGCGAAACTAATGACGCGTTTCCAACAGCATCCTAAGGGACAGTATATGATCCACAGTTGAACGTCCCGGTCTAAATCCACATTGCTCCTCTCGGGTGAATTTTTCTCTTTCTTTTTTGAATCGGTTGGCAACAATTGCTTCGAGCAGTTTGAATGCAATATTGAGCAGCGAGATGCCGCGATAGTTGCTGCACTCCGATTTGTCTCCTCTTTTGTGAAACAGAGGCACGATTGCTGTTCTCCACTCTGCCGTGCTATAGAAAAAACGGTATAACTCCAAAACTGTTTTCGAGAAAAACACATTCGAACTTTTTCACATCAAATATTATATATAATTATTATTTCGTTGCAAAAATTTGCATAGCAACTCGGTACAGTATTTTCTATGACGGTTCTAAATTTCGCCACATTCTTGCCTAGCCCAACCAGGTGTATTCGGATGATTTCGGAAACCGGTCGGAGTTACAACAAATAGCAACTTTTGTTAGCATCTCATTTGCAACGCAAAAAAGCTGTAACTCCATCAAATTTACATGTAAATGTTCCTCGACATTATGTTTACAAAATATAAAAACTGTATCTCCAAGTAAAAATGGAGATACATCTTTTTCCAAAGTACGGTCCAGCGAATTTAATTTACGCATTTGAATTAAGCAGTGTATCTCCATAGAGTTTCGAGTATTGAGTGTGTATGTGAACCACGACAGTAAACTCTATTTTGCACCGTAAACATATACCAGATACTGTGGGTGCCAAAAGTCCTAACGTAATGGCATATGCAGTAAAATGTTATATTTCTACCTTTATAACTCTGAATTCGCGTTCCACATCTAGTCATATATCTATGTCTTCGGCGCAGTCTTCGTCGCTTTCGGTCGCGATTCCTGCTTCCGACCTTACAGGCAAATTGTTCCGGAACAACTTTGCTGCATCTCTCACAAACGGTAAAAGGTTCTTCTGTATGCCCAGCTTACAGGATTCCGTTACTCCGCGGGGCGATTTCAGTGTAGCTGGACGAGAGATTACCAGAAATGGTTTCATGAAGTCTAACTCCGCAAATTCTTTGTCCGTTAGGGCCAGCTTGTAGTGAAGACTCGTTGCGTTGCGGCGAAATTAGATAGAAATTGATAATTTTGAGAAGGTTAGGAGAAAGGAAGTTTTAAAGAAAACTGGAGAAAAAGTAGCAAAATGGGAAATTTTTAAGGCCTAAAAAGGGTGAAAGGTCTGAAAAGAAAAATATGTCTAGTTAGTCTTTTGGTGTTGTTTTAGTGCAACGTCGCATGGTTAAACGCGCTAATTCACGGACAGCTTTCAAACTGTTACAAACGCCAAACATGACAAATATCACTGCAGGTGCAAGCTCAATATAAACAAAATTTCAGGTATTTCAGAATTTTCAAAAATTCCAGGAATTTACAAATCTTTCAGCAGAAAATTCTAGAATTGACAATTTTACTACTAGGAAAGATTGGAATTACATGCATTTCCAGCAAATTCAAATCTATACAGAAGCGGTCAACTTCTATGCAGTTGAAGCTTGCTCAGCGTATGCCCCTGGACGGATGACGATACTGGTATTTAGGTAGGGTACTCAAGTTGTTGGTCGTCCGAACCAGTCCCCTTACTAACCCGGCCTTCTCAAGAATAATGCTTCCACGCCGATGACACCGGACGGCTGCCAGACGACGCAGTCACACTACTAATCATTTCGAGTCCCAAACGTTCTCTAAACCTGGTTACCACTCACTCAACGCAGAGGGGCCGAAAATTTTAAAGTATTACTAAACCTAGTACGTTGCTACTAACTACCGCTCCTATTATAATTATGGCCACTTCTCACTTCGATTTACTTGGGAAATAATATTACCAATTAAGATACTAAGCAGGTAAAGGTACTTATGTGTGCAGCTGCTCCCTAGTGATACGTACGAGTTACGTTGGTACTCGCTTCACTACGCTTCCTCTTTCGCACAGATCTCAGGTTCCGCGCCTTCCTTGCGCTCCAGGTAAAACTAAGCAATAAGTGACGTATAGTATCACCGAAACCCAGAGTATAGGCGTTTCCAAACAGCTAAATTGCTAATCCACTGGGCTAAGGGCCTAGTATAAGCACTTTTCAAGTAGGATAGCTATATCATATAGCGACACGCAATTCTTTGCATATGTGAATAAACCAGATGTAGAGTCGCAGAAACCAAAAGCTCGAAACAATTGCCTAATAAAACACTACTTCCGCCTTGTCTAACAAGTCTTCCGCCCTCGAAACAATTGTCCGCCGTTTCCTAGCTATTAGCTAGGTAGGTAATCCAATACAAAATTATAATTACAAAACGAAAACAATCAAATGACAAACCATTTGTAAAGATAACCGTACTCCGCAAGCTCCAAACGTAGACGGATCTGTCACAATCAAAACAACCTAAATTTAACATAGCTAGTAAAAGGATGAAAGGAAAATATGCAAATTAGAAAAAGAAAATAAGTTTTAAATTTTACAATTTTATAAAATTTGAAATTCGGGAGAAACATATAATAAAGGATTTAGTGTAAAATCAAGAAAAATTGGGATTTTGCCCCGGGAGCCCCTGGGTAGCCTACGCAACCCAGAAACCCCAACGAAACAATACAAAAATAATAAATACAAACGCGAAAATTTGTTCCGATCCCCTAGCAATGTAATAATTTGTCAATTTTAAACTGCCATAAAATATTAACAAAAGAATAAAATTTTAGTTTAGACTGTCCGTAGCGCAACCTTTAGCTTCGACATAACCAATAGTAGCAAGTCAGAGCTAATGGACCATATCTTTGTGAAAAAATACTATAATTGATATCTTTCTTTCTATAAAGCTGTGGGTTTAGTACAAAAATTGTGTATTTTTGTTGAGTTTAGTGTATTAAAGGCCCAAGGGTGTCAGAAATAATGATTCAATCGCAAGCCAATGTGTTCCCTGAAAAATTTGTTTTGAATTTCGCTTGAACAGAAAGCGTTCCGTGCCGATTTTAAATTGAAATTTAATATTGTAGCAAACGTTTTCTTGCTAATTTTACTTTCACTGAACTCGAGCGGCGTTCCAAACTGACAAAGTGCTACCAGTGCGAGTTCACTGACTGTTGTGGTTTATCAAACAGTGTTTGTTGAGCCCCCAACAAAATAATAAATGACAATACATCAGCAATACTAAGAAGAAATAGACAACAATATACCAGCAATACATTGACAGCAAAGTTAATGCGCCCATAATTAATATCAAAGCTAATATGTCTTCCACTAAATCGTCATAGCAGCATAAACTTTCGAAATCTTCATAAATCGAACCTTTTACGAATAATGTTCAGTATATAATTTCACGTTGCGATTCATAACGCTGGCCTTGTTAATAGATACGTAAATTTTTATGATTGCATTTAGCAACCTCAAATGTATAACATAAGCCCATTCCACGCTTCAAAGTGTAAATTATTTGAAAAATACCAAATATGATTATTTGATACCTCCCAGGTTTAAAGCAGGGGGTACCTGGGAATGGCGGGGGAGATCGTTTCTGGGCGGTAGATGGTCTTGATGGAAGGTCTTCCAGGAGGTGCTGAAAAATGTTGACTACATCACGTCGACGACCGATTTTGCCGCTTTTCGAACCTATTCTTTCCAATATTTTGCTAACTTGTTTATTTTCCGTAAGTCTTCGACGCGGAGGCTATGACTGCGGGCCTGCTGGAGGCCGGGGTTTGAGGGTGCATTGAGCACCAGTGGGGATTATGGAATTACCTCAAGCCAACACAACTGCTGCTTGCTCCCCAATTTAACGTTTGTTTCCCTCTTTATAAACCTATCGTTATACTTCCATTGGTTCTTCACTTTCTGAATTGATTGTGACTATGGAGATTGTTTTCGGCTGTTGAATTGTTGACGTTTACTCCTGTTTTGATTATCCTCACGTTAGCAATGAGAAGTTTCGTTAAGTCATTTGTTGTCATTTCTTCATGCGTATATTCACTTCTCAAGCACATTCCTTATAGGTATACCGCTTTTATTTTGAATTCTTTCAATTTCTGCCTTTTCTTTTTAGATTATCTTTGCTGTGAATCTGATCTAGAGTGTCTTCTTTGATACGATGGCACAGTGGGTTTGGGACCTATCGCACATCGACTCTGTTTCAACTTTGATTAGTTTATGCGTACATTTATATAGTTCGCATTTGGCGCATTTACACTAAATTGACTGCAGGCTGACTAAGCTTTGTCCTATAGTCAGGCGCCGTTATCACATTGTCCAAGTACAGTGAAAGACAACTATAAAGACTTTAATAGCAGCTTAATAACACTGTCTGGTTTTACTCACGAGCGAGCTCACACTCAGATGTCTGTCCTGTATGGTCCGAGCACACCGTATATGATGTAACATTGCATTAGGTATAATGTTAAGCTTATGCTTCTGCAAAATTTTGAATTTCCAGGTTGGACAGCTGCCAAAATTTGAATTTACCGCGATGGAAGGTTGCCAACATTTAGATTGTCCGCGTTAGACGGCTGCCAAAATTTGAATTGCCACCGCTAGATGGCTGCCAAAAAATTTGAATTTTCCGCTTTGAATGTCTGCCAAAATTTGAATTCTCTACGTTGAACAGCTGCCAAGATTCGAATTTACTGCGTTAGACAGCTGCCAATATTTGAAATTCCCATGCTGAACAGCTGCCAAATTTTGTATTTTGCTAAAATTTAAATTTTCCACGCTGGATAGCTATTAAAATAGAAATTAACCGCGTTGAACTGCTGTCGTAATTTAAAATTGTCGCGTTGGAGAAATGCCATAATTTGAATTTACCGCATTGGACGGCTAGCAAAATTTTAATTTTTCGTGCTGGACAGCTGCCAAAGTTGGAAATTCCACTGCTGGAGAGCTGATAAAATTTGAAGTTGCCGCGTTGAACTGCTGCCAAAATTTTAAGTTACCGCGCAGGAGAACTGCCAAGATTTAAATTTATCGCGTTGGACAGCTGCCAAAATTTGAATTTACTTCGTTGGACAGCTGACAAAATTTTGATTGTCCGCGCTGGACAGCTGCGAACATTTGAAATTCCCGCGCTGGACAGCTGCCAAAATTTGAATAAATCGCGTTGGACAGCTGACAAAATTTGAATTTACCGAGCTCGGCGGTTACCAAAACTTTAATTTTTCGTGCTGGACAGCTGCCAAAGTTGGAAATTCCAGCGCTGGACAGCTGATAAAATTTGAACCTGCTGCGCTGGACAGCTGCCAAAATTTTAATTGTTCGCGCTGGACAGCTGCCAAAATTTGAAATTCCAGCGCTGCCAAAATTTAACTTACATCGTTGGAGAACTGCCAATGTTTCAATTTACCGAGTTGGACAGCTGCCAAAATTTGAATTTACCGAGCTCGGCGGCTACCAAAATTTTAATTGTTCGTGCTGGACAGCTGGCAAAGTTAGAATTTCCCGCGCTGGAGAGCTGATAAAATTTGAATTTGACGCGTTGAACTGCTGCCAAAATTTGAATTTACTTCGGTGGACAGCTGACAAAATTTTAATTATCCGCGACGGACAGCTGCCAAAATTTGAATATACCGCATTGGGCGGCTGCCATAATTTGAATATGTCGCGTTGAATTGCTGCCAAAATTAGCACTTACCGCGCTGGACAGCTGCCAAAATTTGAATTTGCCGCGTTGAACTGCTGCCGTAATTTAAAATTGTCGCATTGGAGAAATGCCATAATTTGAATTTACCGCGTTGGACAGCTGCCAAAATTTTAATTTTTCGTGCTGGGCAGCTGCCAAAGTTGGAAATTCCAGCGCTGGACAGCTGATAAAATTTAAATTTGCCGCGTTGAACTGCTGCCAAAATTTTAATTTACCGCGCAGGAGAACTGCCAAGATTTAAATTTATCGCGTCGGACAGCTGCAAAAATTTGAATTTACTTCATTGGACAGCCGACAAAATTTTAATTGTCCGCGTTGGACAGCTGCCAAAATTTGAACTTGCTGCGCTGGACAGCTGCCAAAATTTGAATTTACGCATTGGACGACTGCCAAAATTTTAATTGTTCGCGCTGGACAGCTGCCAAAATTTGAAATTTCCGTGCTGGCCAGCTGCCAAAATTAGAATATATCGCCTTGAATTGCTGCCAAAATTTGGATTTACCGCGCTGGAGAACTGCCAAAATTTAGTTATACCGAGCTGGACAGCTGCCAAAATTTGAATTTACCTCGTTGGACAGCTGCCAAAATTTGAATTTGCCGCGTTAAACTGCTGAGAAAATCTGAAATTTCAACGCTGGACAGCCGCCAAAATTTTAACTTACCTCGTTGGAGAACTGCCAGTGTTTGAATTTACCGAGTTGGACAGCTGCCAAAATTTGAATTTACCGAGCTCGGCGGTTACCAAAATTTGAATTGTTCGTGCTGGACAGCTGGCAAAGTTGGAAATTCCCGCGCTGGACAGCCGATAAAATTTGAATTTGACGCGTTGAACAGCTGCCAAAATTTGAATTTACTTCGCTGGACAGCTGACAAAATTTTAATTATCCGCGATGGACAGCTGCCAAAATTTGAATATACCGCATTGGACGGCTGCCAAAATTTTAATTGTTCGCGCTGAACAGCTGCCAAAATTCGAATATGTCGCGTTGAATTGCTGCCAAAATTAGCATTTACCGCGCTGGACAGCTGCCAAAATTTGAATTTGCCGCGTTGAACTGCTGCCGTAATTTAAAATTGTCGCGTTGGAGAAATGCCATAATTTGAATTTACCGCGTTGGACAGCTGCCAAAATTTTAATTTTTCGTACTGGACAGCTGCCAAAGTTGGAAATTCCAGCGCTGGACAGCTGATAAAATTTGAATTTGCCGTGTTGAACTGCTGCCAAAATTTTAATTTACCGCGCAGGAGAACTGCCAAGATTTGAATTTGCCGCGTTGAACTGCTGCCGTAATTAAAATTGTCGCGTTGGAGAAATGCCATAATTTGAATTTACTTCGTTGGACAGCTGACAAAATTTTAATTGTCCGTGCTGGACAACTGCCAAAATTTGAGCTAGCTGCGCTGGACAGCTGCCAAAATTTGAATTTACGCATTGGACGGCTGCCAAAATTTTAATTGTTCGCGCTGGACAGCTGCCAAAATTTGAAATTCCCGCGCTGGACAGCTGCCAAAATTTGAATATATCGCGTTCAATTGCTGTCAAATTTTGGATTTACCGCGCTGGAGAACTGCCAAAATTTAATTATACCGAGTTGGACAGCTGCCAAAATTTGAATTTACCTCGTGGGACCGCTGCCAAAATTTGAATTTGCCGCGTTAAACTGCTGAGAAGATTTGAAATTTCAACGCTGGACAGCTGCCAAAATTTGAATTGTTCGTGCTGGACAGCTGGCAAAGTTGGAAATTCTCGCGCTTAACACTGATAAAATTTTAATTTGTCGCGCTGGAGAACTGCCAAAATTTAAATTTACCTCGTTGGACAACTGCCAATATTTGATTTTACGCGCTGGATAGCTGCCAAAATTGGAAATTGCAGCGCTGAACAGCTGCCAAAATTTGAATTTGCCGCGTTAAACTGCTGCCAAAATTTTTATTTGCCGCGCTGGAGAACTGCCAAAATTTAAATTTACCGCGTTGGACAGCTGCCCAAATTTAAATTTTCCGCTTTGAATGTCTGCCAAAATTTGAATTCTCTACGTTGGACAGCTGCCAAAATTTGAATTTGCCGCGTTAAACTGCTGCTAAAAATTTAATTTGCCGCGCTGGAGAACTGCCAAAATTTATATTCACCTCGTTGGACAGCTGCCAATATTTGATTTTACGCGCTGGATAGCTGCCAAAATTGGAAATTGCCGCGCTGGACAGCTGCCAAAATTTGAATTTGCCGCGTTAAACTGCTGCCAAGATTTGAATTTGCCGCGCTGGAGAACTGCCAAAATTTAATTATACCGAATTGGACAGCTGCAAAAATTTGAATTTACCTCGTTGGACCGCTGCCGAAATTTGAATTTGCCGCGTTAAACTGCTGAGAAGATTTGAAATTTCAAATCTTCTCAGCAGTTTAACGCGGCAAATTAGAATTTTGGCATCTTTCCTTCTGAGGTAAATTCGAATTTTTTTGGCAGCGTGTTCCAACCTCAAAAAAGAATTTTGGCGGTTCTCCAGCGCGGTAAATCCAAAATTTGACGGCAATTTGAACGCGATATATTCAAATTTTCGGCAGCTGTCCGGCGCGGGAATTTCAAATTTTGGCGGCTGTCCAGCGCAAACAATTAAAATTTTTGACAGCCGTCCAATGCGTAAATTCAAATTTTGGCAGCTGTCCAGCGCAGCTAGCTCAAATTTTGGCAGTTGTATTCCGACGGAGACAATTAAAATTTTGTCAGCTGTCAGACAAATGAGTAAATTCGAATTATTGGCATTTCTAAACCAACCAGCAATTTTAATTACGGCAGCAGTTCAACGCGGCAAATTCAAATCTTGGCAGTTCTCCTGCGCGGTAAATTAAAATTTTGGTAGCAGTTCAACACGGCAAATTCAAATTTTATCAGCTGTCCAGCGCTGGGAAAATTTCGACTTTGGCAGCTGTCCAGTACGAAAAATTAAAATTTTGGCAGCTGTCCAACGCGGTAAATTCAAATTATGGCATTTCTCCAACGCGACAATTTTAAATTACGGCAGCAGTTCAACGCGGCAAATTCAAATTTTGGCAGCTGTCCAGCGCGGTAAATGCTAATTTTGGCAGCAATTCAACGCGACATATTCGAATTTTGGCAGCTGTTCAGCGCGAACAATTAAAATTTTGACACTGTCCAATGCGGTATATTCAAATTTTGGCAGCTGTCCATCGCGGATAATTAAAATTTTGTCAGCTGTGCAGCGAAGTAAATTCAAATTTTGGCAGCTGTTCAACGCGTCAAATTCAAATTTTATCGGCTGTTCATCACAGAGATTTCAGACTTTGCCGCCTGTCCAAAAACACGAACAATTCAAATTTTGGTAACCGCCGAGCTCGGTAAATTCAAATTTTGGCAGCTGTCCAACTCGGTAAATTCAAACACTGGCAGTTCTTCCAAACGAGGTAAGTTAAAAAAAAACTTTGGCGGCTGTCCGGCGTTTTTGAAATTTGAGGTGGTTTTTTTTTTTTTTTTTTATTTTCTCATCCCCCCCCCCCAGTTTAACGCGGCAAATTCAAATTTTGGCAGCTGTCCAACGAAAGAATAGGTAAATTAATTTTTTTTAGAGAGGCAAAACTTTGGCAGCTGTCCAGCTCGGTATAACTAAATTTTGGCAGTTCTCCAGCGCGGTAAATCCATTAAATTTTGGCAGCAATTCAAGGCGATATAAAAAAAAAATATAGATTCTAATTTTGGCAGCTGAAGAAAAAATCCAGCACGGAAAAAAAAAGAAAATTTCAAATTTTGGCAGCTGTTTTTTTTTTTTTTTTTTTTTTTCCAGCGCGAACAATTAAAATTTTGGCAGTCTTTTTTGTCCAATGCGTAAATTCAAATTTTGGCAGCTGTCCAGCGCAGCAAGTTCAAATTTTGGCAGCTTTTTTTTTTTTTTGTCTTACGCGGACGAAAATTAAAATTTTGTCAGGCTGTTAACACAATGAAGTAAATTCAAATTTTTGCAGCTGTCCGACGCGATTTTTTTTAATAAATTTAAATCTTGGCAGTTCTCCTGCGCGGTAAATTAAAATTTTGGCAGCAGTTCAACGCGGCAAATTTAAATTTTATCAGCTGTCCAGCGCTGGAATTTCAAACTTTGGCAGCTGCCCCTCACGTTAAATTAAAATTTTGGCAGCTGTCCAACGCGGTAAATTCAAATTATGGCATTTCTCCAATGCGACAATTTTAAATTACGGCAGCAGTTCAACGCGGCAAATTCAAATTTTGGCAGCTGTCCAGCGCGGTAAGTGCTAATTTTGGCAGCAATTCAACGCGACATATTCAAAAATTATGGCAGCCGCCCAATGCGGTATATTCAAATTTTGGCAGCTGTCCGTCGCGGATAATTAAAATTTTGTCAGCTGTCCACCGAAGTAAATTCAAATTTTGGCAGCAGTTCAACGCGTCAAATTCAAATTTTATCAGCTCTCCAGCGCGGGAAATTCTAACTTTGCCAGCTGTCCAGCACGAACAATTAAAATTTTGGTAGCCGCCGAGCTCGGTAAATTCAAATTTTGGCAGCTGTCCAACTCGGTAAATTGAAACATTGGCAGTTCTCCAACGATGTAAGTTAAATTTTTTTGAAGCAGCGCTGGAATTTCAAATTTTGGCAGCTGTCCAGCGCGAACAATTAAAATTTTGGCAGCTGTCCAGCGCAGCAGGTTCAAATTTTAT